>APFE030345993.1:141524-153293 GCA_000404065.3 Pinus taeda | reverse complement strand
GTTTCTCATAGAATGATGTATGTTTAGAGAAGGATTGCTCTTAATTGTCTTGTTTGTCACTAGAGAGTCTTAGACTCCCAGGGAGGTTAGTTTTGTCCGCAAAAATAACTCTTTCCGCATGACACAAACCATAATCACTAGTGCCACGGAAATACCTGAAAACCCGCTTCACTACTATCTAGTGCTCCTTCCTTGGTTTTGACATAAACCTGCACAATACTCCCACTGCATGTGCAATGTCTAGTCTAGTACAAACCATTTCATACATTAGGCTACTCACTGCACTTGCATATGGAACACAAGACATGTCCTCTTCCTCTTCTTGTGTCTTGGGACACTATTCAACAAATAACTTCACACCTGTAGGAGTAGGAACCTTCGCTGGTTTACTATCCTACATATTAAACCTCTGCAGCATTGTCTCAACATACTTCCTCTGGTTTAACCAAAGCTTCCTTTTTGCCTGATCTGTTTTAATTTCCATGCCCAAAATATAGTTTGTAACACGAATATCTTTCATGTCGAATTTGGAGGACAATTAGGTCTTCAAATCCTAGATAATTTCTTTGTCATTCCCAATGAGCAACATATCATCCACATACAAGACCAGATAAATAACATGGATAGTGATCTACTTTACTTCTGGTGAAGCCAAGTCCCCGTATAAATGTATCAAATTTCTAATACCACATTCTTGGTGACTGTTTTAACCCATACATAGACTTCTTTAACTTGAATACTAGTTCTTTCTTACCCTTCACCACAAATCCTTTAGGTTGCTTCATGTATATTTCCTCTTCCAGATCCCCATGAAGAAATGTTGTCTTCACGTCCATCTGTTCTACCTCAAAATCAAAAGTAGCAGCAACAGATTAAAGTAATCTAATAGAATTTACCTTGGCAACAGGAGAAAAAATATCAAAAAAATCAATTCCCGGCACCTAGGAATAACCTTTTGTTGCCAACCTAGCTTTGTATTTCTCCACCTTTCCTTCTACATTTGTCTTCTTCGTGAATGTTCATTTGCTACCAATGGGTTTCCTTCCAGCTGGCAACTCCACCAGATGTGCAAATATGCCATTTCATCAACCATGGCCTCTTTCTAGAGCTTGACATCCTCTGAATCTACTGCTTCCTTCACAGTTCTGGGATAATTTTCAATAATAGATAAAGAAAAATTTGAAAAAAAAGTGGATGGACTATACCTTTCTGGCTACCTTCTTTCGAACTGGTCTTCTCACACCTGGAGTTTGTCACTCTTCATTTTCTGATTCATCCTCCTTAAGCTAAAACTCTATCTTCTCAGGTTCCTTTGGTTGGAATTCATGTTTAATAACATCCTTTACCTCTCTGAACACCACATCTCGGTTGTACACAACCTTCCATGTCACTGGGTTCCAAAGATTATAACCCTTTAAACCATCCTTATACCTAATAGAGATGCACTTTTTATATTTACTATCCAACTTTGTTTGTTTCTCCTAGGAACATGTACATATGCATGAAATCCAAATACCCTCAGATGTGAAAGAGAGGGCTTCTTACTAGTCCATACCTCTTGTGGAGTGTTATCCTCCAATGGTTATGAAGGTGACATGTTGACCAGGTAACATGCAGTATCCACTGCCTCTGCCCAAAATTCCTGTCCTAAGCTGACACCACTGAGCATGTGTCTTTCCCTTTCCATCAATTTTTTATTCATTCTTTCTGCAACTCCATTTTTTTGACGTGTATATGGAGTAGTCTTTTGTCGTCCTATACCACACTTATAAAATTCTTCAAATTATGTCTGATTTTCCATGAGTTCCTTAAATTCTTTAAACATGTCAAAGGCTTCAGATTTCTTCTTAAGGAAATATATCCATGTATTCCTTGAGAAGTCATCTATAAATGATACATAGTACACAGACTTACGCAGTGATGGAACCTTCATCGGTCTAAACACATCACTGTGCACAAGTTCTAATATCTATTTCACCCTCTTACTACTAGAGGGGAAACTAACTGAATTTTTCTTCCCATATACACAATTTCAACAGAAATCAAAATCCAGAGAGCTATTACTCATACCTTCTACCATACCTTTACCATGAATTACTCGAGACCCTTTTCTCTAATATGTCCAAGCCATTGATGTCACAACATGGTCTTCTCTCCAGAGACCACTAGATATTTTGCTCCACTTTCAGGAACCATAGAACTGTTGCACCCATCAATAACAGTGCTACCTTGCAACTTGTACAGAGTTCCAATTCGAACTCTCCACATCAATACCAGTGCTCCCCGAGCCATTTTGCAGGTATCCTTCTCGAACACTATTTTTACATCTGCATCATCCAGCTTGGTTACGGAAATCAGATTTCTAGCCATACAGGAATATGCAGAACACCTGGAAGTGTTCTAACCCTTCCATATTACAACTTCAATTTTAATTTTCTGCAACTAATGATTATAGCCTTCCTATCATCCCCTAAGAAGACATCACCACCATCGTATTTATCATACTAGCAGAACCACTCTCTATGGGGAGTGAAATGAAAGGATGCACATGAGTCAATCAACCATGCCTCATGATCTACATGTGTACTTGAAGAAGCCAAGTACACATCCCCACCTTCATCTGAGGTGGTTTTTACCTCTGCATAAGGAGCATCATCAGATTCCTTTCCTTTATCAAGAGCTTTAGATTTACAGTCCCTTTTGTAGTGTCCTTCCTTTCCACATTTCCAGAACACCACCTTTACAGTTTTTTGTGGAGATTTAGATCTCCCTATAGATTTAGATGTCCCACTCGATGACTTATTTTTGTTTCTGTTTTGGGACCAAAGTCATACAGATAAGGCATCTCCATTCTGGCTCTCCATATTTTTTAGTCTCATCTCCTCCGTCAGTAAGGATGAAACTCTTTCGTCAAAATTCAAGGCAATTGCATTGCTACCTATTGCAATAACCAGACTATCCCAAAAATCTTGTAGAGAACACAACAAACTGATGCACTTATCTTCATCTAAAATTTTAATATCAACATATGCTAATTGACTTACCACAGTATTAAATGTGTTCAGATGCTCTGTCACCAAGTCTCCATCTTTCATCCTCAAGTTATACAGTTTTTTTCACAAGAACAGTTTATTCACCAGAGACTTAGATTGGTACAAAGTCCCTAACTTGTCCCACAAAGCCTTCGTCGTAGCTCCCCCTGATACATTCAACAATACTGAATCTGAGACACACAATTGTATTGTGCTTTTTGCCTTCCTACCCAACTTCTTCCATTCTTCATCGGACACTCCCATTGGTTTAGTACCCAAATCTACCATGATCCACTGATCTTTATCCACCAACAGATCCTTCATCTTGAGTTTCCACAACTCAAAACTCTCACCATTAAATTTCTCGATCTCTATCTTTCCACTGCTCGCCATCTTCTTTCACTACCATAATCGATTTCACAGATCTCTCACTGAACAGGGTCTACGAGAGGCCTGAGTGAAACCCCTCAGCAACAAAGGCATCCCCTTGAAGCCAAAATTGCTCTGATACCAAATGTAGGTTTTAACCCAGTACAGAAATTACCTGCATTTTAATTCTAAAACAGAGAAAATAAACAATGCAAGAGCATAACACATAAAACACATATACACAGAGATTTTCCCCTGGATCGCAAAACTGGGACTACTAGCTTGATTATTCATTATGTTCCTTTCAATGCTATAATACATATTTATACATGTCGAAGCATCCAATACCATGGATCAAAAACCATCCCATCCAATACTATGGACCCAAAAACCATCGCGTCCAAAAAAATGTGTGAAAATTATGCAAAAAACCATAGGTGGGTCCGCCCAACCTAACATAGGGTCCAAAACCAAAATTTTCTAGGGTGCTGCCATGAACCCCATAAAGTGGGGTTACGGGTATGCCTTAAACCCCCTGTGACCCCCTGCCCCTGCTACACAAACGACGCAATGAAGGGGGGCATTTTCCCCCCTCTAACCTCGTAGTTAACTACATGGGCTAGTCGTCGAAAGAATATAACACAACCCAACAATAGATTCATTCATCAATATAACATTACTTCATACTCCAGTACTCAACATAACATAATCACAGCATTTGCAACAGAAGTAAAATAATGCATACACAGATAATTATAGAATATTCCTCTTTATTGGTAATCCAAATTTCTAGTACAGACTTTGACTAACCCACACACACACCTGTAGGGGTGGTGCACTTAGTTGCAGACTTTTACCTTAGGCATTTGCGCACTTAGTTGCAGAGCCTCTTCCTATGCTTAGACTCTTCACTCTTACCTCTCATAGACCCATAAAACATAACAAGACTCTACTCAACTGAACTAAACTGAACTTAATTGCCTTAGACTCTTCTAAGGCTTCCTTTTTATACAATCCCATGGTCCGCGGACCATGGGTAGATCTCTAACGTTGACATGAATTATACAAAATAAGGGCAGAAAACCTTTAGTAACTCTTTACATATTTGTGCTCCGTGGCCATTAAATGCGGATACTTTACATTCTTTACACAAAATTTGGGCTTTTAGCCCCAAAACATGGGCTTTTAACCCTAGAATTGAGCCCAGGGAAACTGTTCCCAACAATTGGACCAAAACTCTCCTTACGGACACATCATATATCCTGTCAAAACGTCATCAACCAAAAGATATAGGAAATACAAGAAAGATAAACATAAGATTGGCTAAGGGTTGTAGTGTCACAAGGCTCTTTGAACTTCACCACACATAGAATTGGAAGTCAGAACGTAGTAAGGCACAACACTTATTTACATAAGAAAAATAACACAAAACCGAAGAAAACATAACAACAAATAACAAATATTATATACATAGTGCAGGCTACAACCCCAGATCTTCATTCAAAATATTTTTTTAAGTATTGGTCATTGATAGGGAGAGAGTCAATCTTTTTTTGAATTCATTGAAGATGATACATGTATTGGCTAAGCTTTTCCTAGACTCTGTAAGGACCAATCCATAGGGATTAAAACTTAGTGTGCTTTCCTTTGTCCTCATGGGATTCGTCCCACTTCAGGACTAAGTCACCCACACAGTAGCTAGTCTTCCCTGCACACTTTCTGTCAAACCATCTCTTGATATGAATCTGATGGAGTGAAAATTTATCTTTTTCTTTTTTCCTTTCTTCTTGTAGCTTGTGCAAGGTGTCCATTCTACACTAAACTAAGAGACATGCCTTGCCTTGGGATTCTTGGTACAACTAGAGAGCAAGCAAGTAGATGTTCGGTGGGAGGATGGCTTCCTTTCGATACACTAGGAAGTAAGGGGAGGTATTTAGAGAAGGCTTCGGTGTGACTCAATCAATCCATAAGGAATTCACGAAAGCGCATTGTCAGTTTGGCTGCTTAGAGAATATCGTACTTTTGATGATAGGGATGAGGTTCTTATTTGTGCATTAGGCAAGACCATTTTCCTGTGGATAATAGTTAGTAGAATGTTTCAAGACAATATCATTTTCCAATGAAAGATCATAAAGCTTTGGCAAAGAAAAGATTTTTTCATTGTCAAAAGTAAGTGACGTAGGAATGCCAAACATGGAGATGATATGCTCCTCTATAAAGCTAATGTATTCCTAAACATTCAGTTATTTTAGAGGAACTACCTCTGTCCACCACGTGAAATAATCTATAGTGGTCAAAATATAGTGGTGCTTCATTGATGAATGAGAGAAAATTTCCCCAGTGATATCTAAGCCCCATTATTGAAATGGTTCATCCACTGCAATAGGTTGCAATGGGGCTACTAACTTCCAATTTCAATTGGTGCACCTTAGAAATACTAGACACTTGTGGGCATAGGCATGAGAATCCTTGAATAATCTAGGCTAGTAGTATCTAGCCCACATGACATTATGTGATGTCGTGTTTTCTATGAATTGGCCCATGGCTGGTCCGTTGTGGAGGTCATGTAAAACCTTTTCTGAATCATGTGCCTCCATACACCTAAGAAATATCCCATTTTGGTGCTTTATGAAAAGCACCCCATTCACTAGCTGATATGGTAATGCTTTGTGTTGGAGTGCACACTTCTTTTGCATATAAAATTGAGAGGGCATGGTGCCATGCTCAGGGTATCAATGCACATCTACATACCAAGATTTTTCGTCTATAGCAGAAGAGGCTCACTCAACATTGTACTTTTTTATTTCTTTCTCCCTGCTTATGAGCTCTTCTTCTTCCTCTTTCGCATTGACTGCTTATGCTGCTAACTTTCAAAGACCATGGCCCTTGATGGTGTGCACTTGTTTGATTTCAATATCATATTCCTATAATCCAGTCATCTAGTTCACCCTTCTCTCACCCAACTCTTGCTGAAGAAGCAGTGATCTGACTGTTGGGCATGGAACAAAGATAATATAATGAATTTTCAATTGGTAGGGTCTGAAATGCTTTACCACCTTTTACACTACATAATCATGCTTTTCCATGATGGGGTAGTTGATTTCTGGTCGTTGTAGGCTCGTGCTCATGAAAGAGATAGTTCACTCATTTTTGAACTCGTCCTTCTGAGTGAGCACAACAGCAAGAGAGGTGTCAGAACTGAATGTGTAGAGCAAGAAGTCTTCGCCAAAGTTTGAACTATATAATGTTGGTGATTTTTATATCACATTCTTAATACAGGTGAACATGTCCTTCCCCTTTTTTCCATTTATAGATTGTATCCTTCTTGGTCATCTCCTATATAGCTTTGATGATCTGAGCATAGTTGAAGATGAAATTTGTGAGGAAGTTAATATTCCCCAATGAAGACTGTATATATTTCTTGTTCACTGCATGAGGAATCTGCGTGATGGTCTGAACCCGATCTAGATCTACCTTGATCCTTATTTTAGCAATAATATGTCAAAGAAGGTTACCCTTAAACACTGTGAAGATACTATTGTTTGGATTCAAGGATATCTCGTATTTTCGGCATCAATAAAAAGTATTCTTAAGGTGGCGCAAATGGTCTGACCATTATTTGGAAAACACTATTACATCATCGAGGTAGAACACTACACTCTATCCAGTAATCTTGCAGAAGGTGATGTCCATTGCACATTGAAATGTTACACCTGCATTGACCAGTCCAAATGGCATTTAGTGAAATGTGAATGTTTCCCACTTAGTATGGAACATAGTCTTTATCCTATCAGGATTTATTACTAGAACCTACTTGTAGCCCAAGAGTCCATCTAACAAAGAAAACATTTATTCCCCAAATAATTTGCAATATATGCTCCATGGATGATACTAGGTAATTGTCCTTGTCCAAGGCACGATTAAGATTTAAAAACTCTACGCACAGGTGGATCTCCCAAAAATTATTTCTTACAGGGACTAAGTTGGATACCCATGTCGAGTGTCACACCTTGTAAATAATTTGAGCATCCAACAATTTTCTCAATTCCTTATATATGAGGGGCTCAAGTGTTAGATGAACTTTCCTTAATTTATGCTAAAAAGACTTGGCCCCTTCCTTGATTGGTATAACGTGCTATATTATTCGTGTGTCATATGCCTTGAGATCATCATATTTCCACATGAATACATCATGCAACTACTTTAATAGGTGGATGAAATCTTGTAGCTCTTGTGGTGTGCAACAACTACCAAGATTCACATACTTCAAATCTTTTTTTGTCCCCAAATTGATCTACTCATGCGACGATCTAGAAATATGGGTTTTTGCATTCACAGGTCCCCGAAAGTGGTTCTACAGATCATACATATTTTCCTATGATACCACCACCTTGGGGATTAGGTTTTCTTTTCATGTACTGGCTTTGTCCTCCAGAGTCTGCCTGTTCTTGTCCTCATAAATTGCTACATCTTTGAATACGTCAGTGTTGTCCATAAATTATAGTATACTTTAGTCATTATCAAAATGTGTAAATTAGTTATGTTGTCTCAGATAGCTGGTTTATACAAAATTTCAATAGTAAAATTGTCCCTTAATGGTAAAAACCTAGTAGCTACATTTTCCAAGGCATTTGTGACGACATTATTCATTTATGTTACTAAAATGATATTGAATGTCTAGAAATGAGAAAAAAGTCACCATACCTCTTGTTGGTAACTCTCAAGACAAGGTGATACACAATGTATAATGTTACATACCTGACACACCATGATTTTGGAGTCACCTACCACTTTTAGGACAACAGTGTTGAGGCTAATGGCGTTTTGTAAGCCTAAGAGGAGTGTTTCATACTCTGTGGTGTTATTCGTGCACTTGAATTCCAATCCTATTAGAGATTAAGTATTTTCTCTACAATGAGTCTATTAAAACAAAACCAACTTGAGAGCCCTCATATGTTTTGGATCCATTGAAGAACATGGTCCACATATCATCTATACAGGGACAACTTACCACACTAGTACTACTACTAATACTACTACTACTTATTATAAAAAGTTAATTATTGCCAATGGGACATGGAAGGAGGTCGTACTATGTATTTGTGGGACTATAGATGCCTCTCCAAGATAGCACCCAAACTCTATCTCTAGAAAATAATTACTAAAAACAAGTTCTGTGGAAGTTAATGGCTCATTATGTCCATTCAAGGGAGTAACATTGTGTTTCAGGTATCTTCGTGATAGTAGCCAGATCTAGTTGTTACTTCCTTTATACAGAAGCCAAAAGTGTGACTAGTTAGTGGCATAGTATCCTTGTAGCTTGCTTGAAAATTTTATTCTCAGCAATACCCCATATGATTTTGTGATGTCCACAATTAAAATGTTAATGCATTGATGAACTCATTCGTCAAATGATAACCAAATGATCACATCGTTGAGTCGAACGATTTATGGAACACAAATGCTTTCCATTTGGATGATTTGTGCATCTATCTTACTCCTTTGAGCATTAATCTTCGTGGCCATGGAGAGTAGCATGACATTAATCGATGCACCAGATCTAACCAAGAAATTGTGTACATTGAAGTTAAATATTTCAAATGATAAGAAGAATCATGGGCAAATTGAGTTTTCCTCCATGTGGAGTGCATTATGCACAAATATGAGAGTTTCAAAAGACTTACTAGATCCCTTGTCTGAAGAGGTGGCATCACAAGTACAAGTTTTCCCAAGTGCTCATAGAAGAATGTCCCACCCATTCATGGTTTTCACGAGTTCAAATAGAGAGATGTTCACACAAACATTCTTCATGTCTTCTACAATGTTATATTCTATTACAAGAACCCTCACCGAGGTGTCTAGGGGTTGAACTGAGTTTATGGTTTCCAATGGAATGGTTTTTTCTTTACTGCTAGTGGAAACACTTTTCGTTGGGTCTGTTTTCTCATATTTTCTCTGAGGGTTCTTTCTTGAGTTAGCTAGAGGAGTCATTTTAATTAAAAAAATGCTTCAATTTTTGTTTTGGCACCTCAATCAAAGTGGTTGACCCCTAAACTCTCAAGTTGTATCAATTATTCTTCTTCTAGGCCAAACTATCACTTGAATGCTCTTTATCAACATATTTTTTTGGGCTGTAAGAACATAATGATACCTGTTTACCACATGCCTAGTGTTTGGAGCTTCATCAAATGTAGAAAGTTCTTCTTCATTGTCCGGCTCAACCATCTCATCAACCATGACTTTGTCAATAAACTATGCAATAATACTACTCATTCCTTGGTTCGATTCTGGGCACATCTGTTTTTAATGATGCTCATGATGGAACTTGTAGTATGTATCCGTGTGAATTTTGTAAATTTTCAGAATGATATTGGAACTTTGTGCAAATTTTTTAGCTGATTGTTGTTGCTACTACCAGCTACATTCTTTCTAGGCAGGTACCTCGGGGTCCTACTTCTCACGGTGTTCTCACTTGTCCTCTATTTAAGTTCAGCGAGTTCGGTGGTCAGGGACTTGATGAGACAAGTAAGGCTTTTAATATCGCTCATTTTCTTTTCCCTAGACTTGCTCACAGAGGTCTAAGACCTCTTACTCATGTCCTTGGATTCCATGGTGGGTTCATCATCTATGATGACTCCAATAGCATGTAGGTCCTTCTCCATGATAATAGCCTTTTCAGAGTTTTCTGTTACATTTGGTTTTACATAGCACTTGAAAACCTACGTAAAACTAGTTGGAAGGGCAGAACTATAATAGTCAATGGTGATGGAGTCATGAGGTTTCATGTCATCCAAAAGCTTGTTCAAAATATGGTTGAACCTTCGATTTAAATATTTGACCTTTTCTTTCTGCTCCATCTTGATACTACCCAACTCACTCAGCAACATGTCAGGAGTCTTATCTTCAACAAATTTCTCAATAAACTCATTTTGAAGACCCTCCAATTCTAAATGGAGTTTGGAGGAATGTTGTCATACCATATAACTGCTATACCATCTAAGGTGCATGGAAATAGTCTACATGCAACGACATCATAATGTACCATGAGTGTTTGCAAATGTACGTAAAACATTTCTAAGTGATCTTCCACCTTCACTATCTTGTCAGGCTCATATTTCATTAAGAGATTCTTTATGTGTCTTGGAATCTCATGTAAGACACCAAGAAGTGCTAGCAAGCCCTAATTCATCCAATCTATATTTTTGTATACCATGTCGTCTTCTTCATCATCCTCCTTTTGCTCTTATGAATTTGTTGGTTCTTCTTCCTCTTCTTTTCTTTCATTTCCTTCCCCTTCGCCTCCTCCATCGGAGTTTGAACCTGAGACTAAGGGACAACCTCCTTCTCTTTCATCAAAGAGTGGAGTCTCCTCTTCCTTTTTAACAACCTCTGCTAGTTCTTCAAGAGTGGCATGGATCACTTCTTCAACAGGGAAGAACACTACTCATGTGGGGGTTGCTTTTCTCTTCTTTTGAGAATATAAAAGGGTGATTACTCACAGAATCAGTACAATGATGTTTTAAAATTGACAGGTGATGGGGCAGAGAGCCTGAATCTGATGGTATGATATTTCATGTTGAGGCATAGGTGGTGAGGAATTACCAAATTCAGAGTTATGATTTGGGGAGCGATAGTGAATGTTATTGCCCTAACCAGAATATGGATGAGTGTGGTGAGTGGTGTTATCACTTCATGAATTCTATTAGGCCAAGGGTAGATTCACAAAGGTAACCAAAAACACTTTGGGTTGAGAGACTAGTATTATCCAACTGGAGGCAACTCCGTCACTTGAAAAACTCGAAGGTAAGAGACTTTGCAACACAAATTTTTATAGAGACTAGATCTGAAAAGGATTTAAAAATTTATTGGAATATGAGTGGTTAAAAGAGGATGAACACCTATGATCATCTAATTTACTTTCCCACCATACTTATGCATACGACATCCAATAACATTCAAAAAGGCTTATCAAGCATGTGATTTGGATAAAGGAAATAAATTTGTAGTATAGAGGAGAATAAGAAAAAGATATTCCATCTGTTAAACACACATGCGGAGCGAGAACAAATAGGAAAAATAAATCATGCAATACAATTTTATTAACAAGAGATTTACATTTATAGTACATTATGTGACTCTTCGGTTTCACATCCCAAGGTCTCTTGGACTCCTTTTGTCCATTCGGCTTCCACACTAACCCATTGAGGATTAGGTGTCCAACATTCCCCCCCTTAATCCAAAGGGTTATGTATAAATCCAAGAAGAGAGCTATAATACAAAATGTGCAAAAATGCATGGAAGCACTAGGCTGAATGTGCTCTCTGAAATGTTGGTATAAAGGGTGGTGGTTTAAGGATGACCACCAACA
>APFE030345993.1:121577-135193 GCA_000404065.3 Pinus taeda | reverse complement strand
TATTAAATAATTAAATTAAAAAAATTTAGTTAATTTTGATAAAAAATTTAGTTAATTTTGAGGAGGAAATGTTGGCTTGCGTATTAGATTCCCACAGTTAGTGTGACCTAGTTTCTTGCCAACTTCTAATGAGAGATCGACCTATGGTTTCCTGTGAGGATGGTATGTCTAGTGATTAATGCAATGAGTGCAAATGCATAAGACTAAGGTGGCATACAAATTTGAATTACCCCCTGTTCGTTGTCTTGTAGCGCAATAATTTGCATTGAGGACTTGGAGTGCTCCACTTGATTTGGCATGAGCATACAAGTATGGAGAAAATTGAAGTATTATGGATATGGTGTCTCTTAGGTATGGAGGGTTGCGTATTATGCATAAGGGTCATACATGGTGTGATTATGGGAAAGTACTGGTGTTATGAGGGGATGGGTTTAAAATGAAATGGGAGTGAAAGAAATGTAATATGAATGATAGGTGGGAAAGGGAGTAGGATGTAAGTTATATATGAAAGGGTATAAATGTAATGGAAACAGGGAAAATAGGATGTGAAATAAAAGGAAGAACGACTTGACTCTACAAACATACATGACCATGAATCCCATTAACTTAAAACTCCTTCCTGCTTTTGGTGAACCCTTGATGACAAAAAATTAACAATAATGGATAGTGACCTTTGGGACTATGATAGAAACAATGGTCATAGGATCAACTTATTCAAAAAATAAAAATTAAAGGACATGTAAAATACATTTGACGATGAAAACTACTAACCCTAATAGGTGGGAAAATCAACCAGATAACATTGGCTTCACTCCTTCTACCACTAGAAATATTGATAGTTCTAGACCCGCCAACATTCAGTAGACCTCCCTGGTATGAACGCACAATCAAACCTCACGCCATTTAGTGTAGGATTCCCATATGGTATAATGGCATGTTTCCAAATACTTAAAGGTTTTCTTCAAATCTAGCTATCAGTAAGAGAGAGTAATGTAATAGCCTTTGAACATCAACGTGAGTGTGCCTGGTGAGTGTGCAACAAAATTGTGTCTAGGTTCTCTTAATGCAAAATGGGGGAAGAAAAGTGAGCCTCTAAGTGAGAGGTAATAGTACCATCCATGAAGAGACATACATGAACTAGAAAATCCTATCCAACATCTAGCGGAATAGTCCAGAGTGGATGAGACAGTCGTTAAAACCAATGAATAGGGAAATATTCAGTTACCATCCAATGGAGTAGTCCACAATGGATCTGATGGTTGTTATAATCAATGAGTGGAGAAAGGTCTATGTAGTATCATGTGGAATAGTCCACAAGGATGGGATAGTAGTGAAAACCATTACAGCACATTCTCAACAAGATAAGCACTAAAACAATTGAAATAGTTCAACTATCCTGGTAGATGTGAAAATGAACATGAAATATAAATGCTCATAGAATAGTATTACAAACATCCATAAGTCATGCATTGAAATGTGTTGGCATGAAAAGGCTTCTATAATTAAGAAAAAGTTCCAAGACACATATTTACATTGTACATCACTAGCCCAAGTAGTGGGACATTGGATCCACTCCTTGCTCCTCAAAGAATTGACTACAAATCTCTATGCTTTGCAAGAGGAGCCAAGGTGAAAAGTCCTATGCTCATACAATGAGGGGGTATATATAACTAAGGGGTGATTCTTGACTCTTGTGACTCTTTGAATACCCTCATGACTGTTCAACTTCCTATGACTTTTCAACTGACATGAATCTTCATATTCATGTGTGTCCATTGGACTTCCACTTTACATTACATTTGATTTACAATATACACGGCTCATAATAGTGACGTGGCCTTTGACAACTCATGACACAACTTGACATGAAACTACAGACATGGACTGGCTTGATTAGGTGGAAATGTGAAGTCATTATTGTTGTTGAGTGATAGATGTGTTCTTCTATGTTCTTTCTCTTCTCCCAATAGATTGATGATGAAATGTCTTTAATGATCTTTGGTCTTGAGAGGTGGTTGCATATAAGTGATCCTTTTTCTTACTCTTGATAGGTTTTTTTTCGTATATATATAAGTAATTCTTCAAGCATGTTTCCTCCTTCTTCTTCTTATTCATCATCTCACCATGATCTAATAGTGTTTCCTTTCCTGCAATTCACTCATGACGGCACGACATCAATCCAAAAACTCCCTAGTCTAAGATGATGCATTCTTATCCATGGAGTTAGCCTGGGACAAAGGACAAGATGGAAAGAGGGGTGAGTAACTTTGCATTGAATAGTTCCAGGTGACAGGGAGAGAGGATGGTCATTGAGACTGCACAGAGCATGGCTTACGATTAACTGATGAACTTATCAGTAGAGTCCTTATTGAGGGGAAAAATTGTGCAAGGACCACTATGAGATAGATCTACACAGTTTTTAGAGGAAATGAGGATTGATCATCAGATAGATCTGGAGGACAAATATATGCAGTTCATGAGGTCAGTCAGCTCCGGAGGAGGGAGTACACTAGGAGTGACTTCTACATAGTTTTGGGAGGAAATTTTGGCTGCGATATCTGTGCATTGTGGGGTTTTAGCAGGTAAAAGGAGAAGCTTGAGGACCGAGATTGTAAAGTGCACAGTTTAGGTCAGGCTGAGAGAAGTTACTAAGCAATTATGGGGATGAAGGGAGGTTTCTCAGCTCTATAATTTCACAATGAAATTTCCCTCAAGGGCAATCACTATGCACTTTTTAGTCCTAGGAAGCAAGGTTACATCACTAAGGGCTGATACTACGCAGTGCCCAATTCATTCGAGGTCCAGTGAACTGAGCTTCCTAGTCGGGAAGGTTTTCGAAGAAATGGCTAAGTGTGGGAAGAAGGTGAACCTATTTAGAACTTGAACTTTGTGATCACACACTTAGCCTAGATCAACGACACAAAAACATAGACTATTGTAACAATAAGACAAAAAAATACCCTTTGTGAGACTGTCTCATAACAAAACGTGACAAGTGCAACACTTGAGTTATACTTTAGGACAACCATGAAAATGATTGTGCGATAGTGCTTAAAAATTTGTGTATGAGTGTGATGGGTGTTTACATATCTAGGACGAATCGAATACAAAAATAACAACCATTAGAGCCACCAAAAATGGTTTGCAAGCGTGGTAAAATGGTCAAACATGCCACAATACATTAGCTGATCCAACAAGCAAAAGGGGTGAAAAGACTCAAATAAATCTCATCAGATGAGCTCAAATGTTTGCAAACATGAAGGGAAATACTAAGGAAGGCTCTGAAATTTGAGTGCAAGACAAAATTTTGGACGGTGTTGTAGCTACTACAACAATCTCTAAGGATTTCATAGATGACTATGATGGTTTCGATCGAGTCTTTGGTGTACGGTCTGCATTGGCTCCCTCTGTGATTGCCATTGGTTCCATCATAAAGGGTGTAGCCATTGTCACCCTTGAAGCTTCTATCATGAACCATAAAATCTCTTCTAACTTTTGTTTTGTGTCATCTTGCAACTCTTTTTTCTCTTTTTCTTCCTTTTCTATGGCTATGACTAGGGGTTCAATTTCCTATTCTATTACTTATTCCATTTTGGTGGCCAACCCCTCAAAATATTCATCTAATATACTAGTATCAATCCACGTTTTCTTTCTTTCTCTCACCTTTCCTTGAACCCATTTATTGTCTTGGCATTGGCTTCTTCTCTTTTTCCAGCATTGTATCCTCTTTCCCTAGATCCTATGGTGGCATGATAGGATTCTCCTACTATGATTATTTCCACAAGAGCTTTGAATGAACCTCTATTTGGGGAAAATATTTCCCTCATAGTTTCCCATTTTTCCACTCAATCTCTAGATTGATATTTGTCTTTTATTCAAAATCCTTGACATTTGGTTGTGTCTTAGGCACATATACATTAGGTATTCATACATTAGGCACTAGTATTCTTCATTACTCTATAAAATCGTTGATGATTTTTGATACAATATCCTCATTAAGTGTATACATGCACTATAACCACTTAGAGTATTGGCCATCATTAGCCTTGTTGTACATGAAGTGTGGAGTGGCATGGAAGTACATCACATGGCCATAAACTATGACAGTCTATATTGGAATATGTGTCACATTCCTAATCACATGGGTAATGAATTTCTTCCACATATAAGAATGGAATTGTTATCTTGTATTTTCTATTTATCTAAATTAAACAATAAGGTACCAAACTTTGGTTAAACAATGTCAGGTTTTTCCGCAACAGGGAAGTTGACATCCTTTGATATTTTCCACATGGTTAGGGTGATCAATATCATCATCCATGAGTAATGGAAGTTTGCGTTCTTGTCTTGTGCATTGAGCCATCTTAGATGAGCTAGTTAAGTAGGAAGGTAGCTCGTTTCATTTGTAATCCATCCTTCCACTTTGCAACAATGATTAATATGCCTACTGGAGACTGACCTTTTCTACACTTCTGTTATAGTTAATATTCCATAATCTTGGTGGAAAAGTTCATACCATCCTATTAAGAAATATATATCTCAACTCCAAACTTCCCATGCCCTATATTGAATTTTTTTCAACTTCTTAAGAAAATGTTTTCTCATGCCTTTTATCAAATAGTGGATTTGGTTCCTCTCCGTCTATGGGGAGTCCTATAATTCTGGCAATTAGATTGGTGTTGATCTCTATGGGTTCATTGATCCACAAAAATACCCCATGCATGCAACCCAACAATAACTTTAGATAGATATTCACCTCATTACTTCGACTGAAGTGAGGAGTGTTGAGTAGGTTAAAAATCCCTGATTTATTTGGTCTGGCTACTCATTCATACACATTTACCACTACAAGATATCCTAGTTGTTCAATTATCTAAGTATATCTCTCTTGGAAAAATTCTGGTAACTTCTTAATGTCCCATACATTGTGTTCATTGTATATGAGCTTAACTAAAATGCCCAAAATATCCCCTTCTTGGCTCGAAGTTGTTATCAACTAATATTGTGATTCCTTGGGCATAAAAATTTTCATCTTAACCATAGTCTAAGGAATAGGTGTGCTACTAGAGGCCTTAGATGTCAAATTATTTGGAATTGACAAGGAGGTCGTTACGATTGTTTTTTGGAAATCAAGAAATTGGCCCTTCAATTTGGACTTTTGTCTCTAGAATACACTCGACTCTCTACTCAATTTCAACTCTCTACTCTAAACTGAGTTCTACACTTGGAAAATGCATGGAAATGAAATTAAAATAAAAGGAAATAATAATCACTTATGTTCCTAGTACATATATATAACGTCTTTAATTGTTATGTAGGTTTTAATCCTATACAATAATTACTTGCATACGAATTCTAAAAGAAAAAAATAAATGATGGTGAGAACATAAAACATGAAGTAGATATACACAGAGATTTTCCACTAGATCTCAAAATCGGGAATATTAGGTTGAGTTTTCATTATGTTCTATTCAATGTTACAATACATATATATACATGTCAAAGCATTCATAAACCCCAATCCATTAACCCTATATTAGAACATAACAATAGTTCCCTTGACCAAATCTACAAGATACTGTAGGCATAAAACCAATGTGCCCAAAACCATGTGCAAAGCCCATGCATAAAACCATAGGTATGTCTACCCACCTAATATACTGTCCAAAAATAATAACACAGACCCAAAATGATAGGAGATGATGACTAAATCCCTCCATAAGTTCACTGGACTTCACACGATGTGGTTGTCATGTAGGGATCTTGGTTGTGGTTCTGACCAAGTTAGCATTCATGTTTGAAAACTTTTTTACATAGCCACTAATATGGAATATACTTTCTTTAATTAACTTTATTTCATTTTTCATCATCGAGCACAACAATGACCAATCCATGTGTGTCACTGTTATCACCAAAAAATTGATCATCTAGCCTAATTTACTAGATGGATCAAAGTATACCATGTAAAGCCAAATTTACCATAGTAAAATTGCTTTCACTGTGAGGAATTACTTAATGAACCACCTTTGTTAAGTAATTTCTAGTTAAACTCGTGATGGATAATTAAATAAATCACTATTTATTTGATTTTCTTCTAGGAATAATTAATTAAAGCATTGTTTTATTAGTATTCCTTGTCAAATTTAACCCAATCATGAAAAATAAATAGAGAAATCATTATTTATCTTATCTTTCTCTAAGATTAATTAATTAATCACTAATTAATTATTATTATTTGTTAAATTTGACTAAATCCCTCAGGAATAATTAATAAATCCTTATTTGTTTATTATTCCCTAACTAATTCCTTGAGATGATAAATGAATCATTTATTTATTTATTATTTCTAAATAACAGTTTAAATACTTTTTCCCTCCTAAACAAATATAATAAAATATTCCAAGTGGTTATTCCATGAATGGGATCGATAATTTTTTATTATTCCTCATTATTCGAGGATAACTCAATATTTTGTTATAAATAGAAGGGTTTTCCGTTCGTTATTCACTATTTATTATTTTCATTGTTGCACTAACTATTCTAACTCTGATTATTTTCATTGTCGCACACCATATTTTTGTTGAGTTTATGCATTATAGAGGAAATAGACTCTACAAAATCTAAAGACGTCTGATGATAGCCAAGAAACCATCCCATAGAGGGGGAATGGTAACATTTAGTTGTTCTCTTCACAAATGTTATTATAAAATTATTCTTTACATATCTGGTTTCTAATTCTGGGAAAACTAGTGTCTTTTCAATCGACTAGACCTCTAGGTTTGGTAGCTACCCTAGAAACAACAATTCAAAGTAATTCAATGATTTCTTCTATGCACAATAGATAAGAGAAGGATGAGAGGACCAACCTGGAACTTTCGCTTAATCCTTTGCTCGATCTTCCCCCCCTTGACAGAGCTCGCAACTCCTCTCCATACTTATCCCGCTTGAAGAGTACCTGTAGAAACACAATAGAAAAGAACCATCAAATCATCTTGATCTATTGTAACATAAAGACTACAAAATCAGATATATAATGAACATACATTTGCATTCACAAATAATAACATTCACAAGTGCACCATTTTATGGAAGAAAACTTGAAGAACTTTATTAAATAGAAGGGAAAATTACAACCCAGTGGTCTGATCTAGCATCATCCTCCCAGCATTAAGCCCTCTTCACATCATGAAATAGCAAGATCACACCAACAATACAATGCTCTTATCTAAAAAAAAAACTATCAGCAATTCCTTGCAATTCACAGTATTCCAGCCCCCAGATCTCTTAGATAAGGGATCCATTTATAGATGTGTGCAAGGGTGTGAGTCATCTCGGGGGTTTTGATTAGTGTCATTCCACTTGTTGCATTTGGTTCCACTTGGATATTTCTTGGATCTCTTACTCATCCTTGGGTGAATTCAGAGAGGCAAGTGTCATAGGAGAAGTTTCTAGAAGATTCCCTGAGAATCCACTTAGAAAATTGTTTCGGATAGTTGTCCATCCTCTCTTATCTCACCCTATAGAAGGCCTTATCAGTATGCATCGCACCTGCCTAATGTAGAAGTTATTATGCATTGCACCCCGACAATGGAGCAGTCAGTATGGTCCAGTTTAGGCTAATTCTGGATGGTTTTTCAGGTGGAACTTTTGGGGAATGATGTAATTAGATGACCATCATATTTTGGGGTATGAAACAACACTTTTAGGGGTTGAAGAGCCCTAGTTTATGAATATATAATATTGGGGTTGATGTGCCGAAATATTTCTATAACAGTTTCCCCCTAAAGCATGAAGTCGTAAATCTTGATGTCGGGTGAAATGCTTTATCATGAGGATCTGAGGTTTTGAACTGGAAGGTGACTTGTATAAGATACAATACAATACATCATCATAATATAATTTTCATGATCTACCTGAGGCGGGCATTCCCATGCTCAACTTTTATAAATTCATTTAATATACATAGAAGAGATATTCATCTGCATATGCAGATTGGTGATTCTTCAGTTATAGAGTCATGATTCTTGGTCTAGGTGACCATCTATACAACTTCTGTATACATTTGATGTCTTTATATCCCTGAATATATCACAACTCGAAGGGATGAAACTAGATCTGAGGTCTTCAAAACCTATTCAATCTTCGCCCGATGTACAAGTCGATCCATGTGAAAATATGTTCTGAAGTCGAACATGGAACGACATCACCTGATTACCAGCCAATAATGTGAGTTGTTAATAGATGCGAGAGGAATCACCGATAATGATTATGACCCCCAAGGTACTACATTACAATTCAGGTGGTGTGAATATGCATGAGAATCCTTTGAAATACTAGACACTTGTGGGCATAGGCATGAGAATCCTTGAATAATGTAGGCCAATAGTATCTAGCTCACATGACAATATGTGATGTAGTGTTTTCTGTGAATTGGCCCCTGGCTGGTCCATCGTGGAGGTCATGTAAAACCTTGTCTGAATCATATGCCTCCATACACCTAAGAAATATCCCATTTTGGTTCTTTCTGAAAAGGACCCCATTCACTAGTTGATATGGTAATGCTTTGATTTGGAGTGCACACTTCTTCTGCATATAAAATTGAGAGGGCATGGTGCCATGCTCAAGGTATCAATGTACATCTACGTATCAAGATTTTTCATCTATAGCAGGAGAGGCTCACGCAACATTGTACATTTTTATTTCTTTCTCCCTGCCTATGATCTCTTCTTCTTCCTCTTTCACATTGACTGCTTATGCTGCTAACTTTCAAAGACCATGGACCCTAATGGTGTGCACTTGTTTGATTTCAATATCATATTCCTATAATCCAGTCATCTAGTTCAACCTTCTCTCAGCCAACTCTTGCTAGAGAAGCAGTGATCTGACTGTTGGGCATGGAACAAAGATAATATAATGACTTTTCAATTGGTAGGGTCTGAAATGCTTTACCATGTTTTACACTACATAATCATGCTTTTCCATGATGGGGTAGTTGATTTATGGTCGTTGTAGGCTCGTGCTCATGAAACATATAGTTCACTCATTTTTCAACTCGTCCTTCTGAGTGAGCACATCAGCAAGAGAGGTGTCAGAACGGAATGTGTAGAGAAAGAAGTCTTTGCCAAAGTTTGGACTATATAAGGATGGTGATTCTTATATCACATTCTTAATACAGGTGAACATGTCCTTCCCCTTTTTTCCATTTATAGATTGCATCCTTCTTGATCATCTCCTAGATAGCTTTGATGATCTAAGCATAGTTGAAGATGAAATTTGTGAGGAAGTTAATCTTCCCCAATGAAGACTGCATAGATTTCTTGTTCACTGCATGGGGAATCTGCGTGATGGTCTGAACCTGATCTAGATCTACCTTGATCCTTGTTTTAGCAATAATATGTCAAAGAAAGTTACCCTTAAACACTGTGAAGATACTATTGTTTGGATTCAAGGATATCTCGTATTTTTGGCATCAATAAAAAATATTCTTAAGGTGGCGCAAATGGTTTGACTATTATTTGGAAAACACTATTACATAATCGAGGTAGAACACTACAATCTATCCAATAATCTTGTAGAAGGCGATGTCCATTTCACATTGAAATGTTACACCTGCATTGACCAGACCAAATGGCATTCAGTGAAATGTGAATTTTTCCCACTTAGTATGGAACATAGTCTTTAGCCTATCAGGATTTATTACTAGAACCTACTTGTAGCCCAAGAATCCATCTAACAAATAAAAAATTTATTCCTCAAATATTATTTGCAATATATGCTCCATGGACGACACTAGGTAATTGTCCTTGTCCAAGGCGCAGTTAAGATTAAAAAAATCTACGCATAGGTGGATCTCCCAAAAATTATTCCTTATAGGGACTAAGTTGGATACCCATGTTGAGTGTCACACCTTGTAAATAATCTGAGCATCCAACAATTTTCTCAATTCCTTCTGTATGAGGGGCTCAAGTGTTAGACGAACTTTCCTTAATTGATGCTAAAAAGGCATGGCCCCTTCCTTGATTGGTATAACGTGCTAGATTATTCATGTGTCATATGCCTTGAGATCATCATATTTCCGCATGAATAAATCATGCAACTACTTTAATGGGTGGATGAAATCTTGTATCTCTTGTGGTGTACAACGAGTACCAAGATTCACATACTTCAAATATTTTTTTGTCCCCAAATTGATCTACTCATGCGACAATGTAGAAATATGGGTTTTGCATTCACAGGTCCCCAAAAATGGTTGTACAGATCATACATCTTTCCCTGTGATACCGCCACCTTGGGGATGACGTTTCCTTTTCTTGTACTGCCTTTGTCCTCTAGAGTCTGCCTCTTCTTGTCCTCATAACTTGCTACATTTTGAATACATCAGTGTTGCCCATAAAGTACAGTATCCTTTGGTCATTATCAAAATGTGTAAATTAGTTATGTTGTATCAGATAGATGGTTTATACAAAATTTCAATAGTAAAATTGTCCCTCAATGGTAACAACCTAGTAGCTACATTTTCCAAGGCATTTGTGACGACATTATTCATTCATGTTACTGAAATGATATTGAATGTCTAGAAATGAGAAAAAGGTCACCATACCTCTTTTTGGTAACTCTCAAGATGAGGTGATACACAATGTATAATGTTACATACCTGACACACCATGATTTTGGAGTCACCTACAACTTTTAGGACAACAATATTGAGGCTAATGGAGTTTTGTAAGCCTAAGAGGAGTGTTTAATACTTTGTGGTGTTATTCGTGCACTTGAATTCCAATCCTACTAGAGATTAAGTGTTTTCTCTACAATGAGTCTATTAAAACACAACCAACTTGAGAGCCCTCCTATGTTTTGGATCCATTGAAGAACATGGTCCACATATCATCTATACAGGGACAACTTACCACACTAGTACTACTACTAATACTACTACTACTTATTATAGAAATTTAATTATTGCCAATGGAACATGGAAGGAGGTCGTACTATGTATCTGTGGGACTAGAGATGCCTCTCCAAGATAGCACCCAAACTCTGTCACTAGAAATAATTACTAAAAACAAGTTCTGTGGAAGTTAATGGCTCATTACGTCCATTCAAGGGAGTAACATTGTGTTTCATGTAACTTTGTGATAGTACCCAGATCTAGTTGTTCCTTCCTTTATACAGAAGCCAAAAGTGTGACTAGTTAGCGACTGTTAGACCCCTATACTACTAGTCTAACCCCTTATTGTTATTAGTACAACCCACTTATTATATTGATGTACCCATGCAGTGCCCATATTATTACTATTGTGTCCCATAGAAGCCTACTATTGTTACTATTGTGCCCTTACATTATTATTGTTATGTCGGCTCTGATTATGTTATGACCCCTTAGACTCCTATATATAGAAAGGAGGTCTTTTCATTTGTATGATCGAAGAATTGTTCATTTATGTAATGTAAAGGAGGTTGCCCCCTCGAAGAGGCTGAATTCTAAGGCGTTGATCTATCTTTTCTATCTTTTCTTGAGTTGGTTTCATAACATTTGGTATCAGAGTTTTGGATTCTAGGGTTTCGCTGCTCCAAAAAAGTCATCGTGGCATTTCGCTATAACGTTTTTCTGTGTGATGTTTCAGAAGTCACAAAAAAAACCCATTTGAGAAGAATTGACGCTGAACGTTGGGTCCGAATTTCAGAGCTGTTAGCTTGATATTTTTGGAGATATGATCTGAGGAAGTTGGCCTTTTTGCAGACTCCTGAACTACACTCAAAACAGGTGACCCGGGAAAAATCGTCATAACTTTCTTTCTGAGCATCGGATTGAAATTTCGTAAGAAGGTACAGAAAGAGGACGGACTGTAGTTTTCATTGATATATGTTTTAGAGTCAAAGGTTGAAACAGTGACACGTGGCACTTCATACAAGTTCACTCTACTGAACTAGTCTATAATCAGGTCACCGTGGGAGATTTGGCATAACTCCTCATTGGAGAATCCAATTGGGGTCAGACTGGTGGCATTGGAAAGAGGACACAGAGGACTACTAGAGGTCATAGTTTTAGAGCTTAAAGATCTGAAAGTACACAGTTACAGACATTTCAAGAGTGAGCTCCTAAAATCAAGAAAAAGCAAGATGAGGAAGTTTGATGGCAAGGATCCGGTAAATTGGATACGTCAGATGGAGCAATATTTTGATCTACTTGGTGTACAACTGTTACAAAAGGTATGTATTGCATCTTCATATTTAGAACCGGATCAATTGTTATGGTATAAAGGGCTTTGTTCTCGTAAAAAACTTGTTACGTGGTCAATTTTCACGGAGGAAATGATAGCACATTATGAGGATACAAAGAGCAACACCTTCTTTAGAGCAACACCACAACAATTGGAAAGAGAAAAAGGGCTTGGTGACATATTGGAAAGCAAAATTATGAAGCATACCCTTCACAACTATAAAGATGGAAGTGTTGTTTCTCCTAGCATTCCACAACCTACAAGGGTTACACCACGACAATTGGAAGAAAAAAGAGAAAAAGGGCTTTTTTACAATTGTGATAGCAAATGCACTAAAGGTCATAAGTGTGTTGAGAAGAAATTATTTTACATAGAGTATGAAGAGGAGGAAGAAAAGGATCAAGAAACATCGAAAGAAGAGGATATACGCCAGGATCCAACCAAAAAGATAGAAGAAACGAATCAGACCATATCTTGTAAAGCATTGGCAGGAATTACCACTCCTCAAACTATCGAGATAGAAGGATATATCAAGAAGAAAAAGGTGCAAGAAGTGAAAGATCACATCAAGCATCAAGAAATGAATCCGACCATATCTTGTAAAGGATTGGAAGAAATTACCAATCCTCAAACTCTAGAGATAGAAGGACATATCAAGAAGAAAAAGGTTCAATCACTGAAATATCACATCGAACATCAACAACATGTTCTCCAACTTTTAAAGGATAATTCCACTTCGGTGCAAAATCAAACGAAACAACAGGTAGATCAACATCGCAGTGAAAAATGTTTTGATGTAGGTGATTGGGTATTTTTACTGCTACATCTCAAGAAAGCTATTTATGAGAAGGAAATGTTGGCAATACTACATGCACTTAAAAAATGGCGACCTTACCGAATGGGAAGACTCTTCAAGGATGAAGATGTGGAAGCATTGTTTTGTGCTATTTCTATTATCCAACCAGATTGGATAAATGATGCAAGGGATGAATGGAAGAAGGACGAAGAAGTATGGCCACTTATTCAAAAGTTGCAAAAGATCCCAATTCAAACAATATTGCCAGAAATTGAAGAGGAAGGAAAAATCATATTTGAACCTCGAGCAGTCACAGAAACAAGAACCCGAAAACTACGAAATCGATCAATTTCAGAGTATCTCATCAAGTGGAAGAACTTACCCGCTGAAAATTCCACATGGGAGGACAAGAATTTTATACAAAAGCATCAATAACTACTCAAGCGTTGAGGACAACACTTTTTGAAGGAGAGGGGCATCTTAGGCCCCTATACTACTAGTGTAACCCATTATTGTTATTAGTACAACCCCCTTATTATATTGATGTACCCATGTAGTGCCCATATTGTTACTATTGTGCCCCAAAGAAGCCCACTATT
>APFE030345993.1:65545-111727 GCA_000404065.3 Pinus taeda | reverse complement strand
GAGCTGGGAGGCGACCTGTAATAAGATACAATACAATACATTATTTTGACAACATTTTTCATGATCTAGCTGAGGCAGACATTCCCATGCTCAGCTTTATAAATTCATTTTCATGTACATAGGACAAACAATTGTCTGTATGATAGACTGATGATATGGACACATCATCCCTTAATTTGGATGATCATCTGTTCGGCAATGAAGTACACTGGATGTTTTTATATTCCTAAATATATCGCATCCCGGATGGATGAAACTAGATCTGGGGTCTTCAAAACTCGTTCAATCTTCACTCGGAGTACAAGTCGATCCATGTAAAAATTGTTTTGGAGTCGAACATGGAAAAACATCACCTGATTACTAGCCAATGATGTGAGTTGTTTACAGGCGCGAGAGGAATCATCAATAATGATAATGACCCTCAAGGTAGTACAATACAATTCACGTGGTGTGAAAAGGGACTTGGCGTCGAACACCACGCAAAATCTCTCGTTCGAATGCCATTGATGTTAACCTGTCACCGAAAGTGAGAAATTTTCCATTGAGGCATGCAAGCTTCAAAGTATGAAAGGGTTGTTCCTAAGTCAACTTCTTGGATAATGAGCTGATGTCGACAAGAAGAAACCCATTGGAGGAGGGCCTTAATGAATCCCACATCAATGACACGGATCGAAGAAAATGATTTTGGAGGTGAAAACAAAATCACAATACAGGGTTCAGGGTGGTGGTCATGAAGGAATGAAGCATGAAAGTACTGCAGTGGGTGAGACACAGGTGAATTGTCTGAATGACTTCCCTTAAACATATCGACGACACTAACAATGGATTTGTAGCGTTAACCCCAAATATGGATGGTGTGATGGACCAATGGTGATGGCCAGTGAACGGAACAACCCAACCCCGCATGGACGTGGAAGGAAAGTGTCATGTTCAAGAGCGACTTGCTACCAATAAAGTTTCTTCAAGTTTTCTTCCCAATTTTCCCCAGTCATTGCTGACCAATACCTCTTTACTTTTGTCAAGATTGAGGAGGATAACATATGCTTGTTCTATAATCTTCCCTTCGGGCGAACTTGTCGCTATATTTTAGCAAGCCTAGCGACAATGAAACTCGTTCTTGTCCATTTGGATGAGTTTTTCGCTATTAGGTTTTAACAAGTTTAACGAAAAACATAACTCGGTCTCTTTAAATTTTAGAGAGTCTGAAAGAAATGGAAAGAAGACTCCAAAGATTCTTTTTTGTTGTATAATCCCCTAAGTCCGAAAAAGCGTAAAATAATACGAAAGGGATGAATTTTTTATAGTTTTAACGAGCTGAACAAGACAAGCACTCGATATTTTTGTGTAATAATCCCTCAGGTCCAAAACGATTAAAATCTAGAGGAGGGATATCACTTCTGATGCCTTTAACGAACCGAAGAGGCCAATCGCTCGGAAATCTTTTCATATTTTACGAGTTAAGTGAAAAAAGCTTAAAGAAGACTCGTTTTCGAGGAAAGGGTGATGGTTTCGGGTAGCAACTGATTCCAGGTAAGATTTGGAATTTTCCAATCACGGTAGTGTCACAAGGATGGCTAACAAAATAAATCTTCGCAGATGTTCCTCAAAGGGGTAAACAATCATATGGGGGTGAATGATCGGCTAAAAACAGAGTGGAGGTGATGGCAAGAACACGACCAAGGCTCAAAAACTGGCGATAAGGAACTCACAATGGTTATTTACCGGTTCATTTTTTAATGAGCTTAAACACTGGGGGAAACATTTTCTCATGACTTATGTTTATTTTCTAACGAGCTTGAACTATGCGCTAAAACTGCTCGTGGAGAGTTTATTTTTTCATCACATGAACAATATTCGATACCCAATCGGTTAGAGGAATGGGGTAAATTAAACCAAAATGGAGGAGCTTTTCAACTTCCGCCTTGATGGCAACAGCTTTCTTGGGGTGCACTTTCCATAGCTCCTGTCGTATCGGTTTGACATATGGATACATCTTAATTTCGTGTTCAACTGCGCTTGAGTCGATACCTGGCATTTTATCATATGAACAAGCAAAGACATCTCTAAACTCATGAAAGAGAGTGCTATATATTTCCAGTTCGAATGAAGAACAAGATTTGCCAACATGAATGTTCTCTACAACATCTGTTTTAGTCGAGATATTTATGGCAATAGTCTCTTCGATATTGGATAGGTTTCTCTCGGAATCCACCGTGTTTATGTTATTCGTCAGAAAGTCAAATAAAGAAGGATGGTGTAGGTCGCTGGAATTATCTTCTTTCCAAGTCGGAAGATGTGAACGATGGTGGTAATCTTCCCATGATGCCCCATCAATCATCATTGATTGAATGATTACTTCGTCTGTACAGTGTACTAGCAACCAAGGATATGAAGGGGTGTTGTATTCCATAGACCTATCTATCCAAAAGCTTGACGAGCGTTGATGCGAGTTTGCCTCCCATGCTGAGAACATTGATTGCTATAATATTTCCAATGGGGTTAGAGGAAAAACCTGCAAATGATCCATTTTTATATCGTTTTCTGACATCTTTTGAATGGAAGATATCATATTGCAGGTTCTTACATTAGCCACTTCTGCCAAATTCGTAGGAGGCAGTAGGGTAAAAGTCTCATTAACGTAGGGTCTTTTAGTAGGCCTACTCTGATATTATGAAGCATGCTAGGGATTCCATGGATCATGGGAATGCTTCCTGTAACTTGCAAACTGTTGGGGAGAAAAGTTTGTTGGTCGATGATTGTAATTCCTCCTTGAGAAGGAAATGCAATTTTCCTAAAATAGGTCGACACAACAGCTGCCATGGCATATATCTAGGGTCTTCCCAGTAGGATGTCATAATCAAGATTTCCGTCGATGACTTCAACATCGATTTCTACTATTTTTCCCCCTAGTTTGACTTGCAAGTTACTTAGTATCCCATACGAGGTGTATGTACATCCATCAAATGCTTTCAATGTTGTTGATGATCGTGACAAGGATGGAGACCCAAGATTTTTCCAGCAACTCATTGACATGATACATGTGGATGCCCCCTCATCAATAATTGTTCTATGAACAGTTTTCTTGAGGGCTTTCACTTGAATGAGGAAAGCTAGTTGAGCTGGTAACTAAGGGTCATATCCTTTATCATTAAAAGATACAAGATTGGAATCCATTGGGTCAATCCCACCTATTGCTGATAATAAAGCCTGCTTTTGGGAGGGGAAATTTTGCAGTACCTCAGGAGTTAACATCGCGGATGGTGATTGAGCTAAATCCTCCACTATATTATAGTGTTGTGCTGCTCAGGCACGAGGATTAAACGACGATTTGTGTACAACTCCCTTTGGCAGTTTTATTGTTAATTCAGAAATGATGGGTGGCACGAATTCTGTTGAAGTCATTGTTGAACTGCTAGGTTGATCATTATCCTTGTTGTTCAACATCTATGGATTCCCGTAATCTTTACTCCTTGTCATTATAAGAGAATCATTCAGTTGCTTCGAGACTGACAACATTAGCACTTGGGACGGGGAAGCATTTTTGCTAGCAACCAGATTTGTTCCTGGGTTTGGAAACGGATTTGTCAGTACAGCAGAGGTTTTTGAACTTTTGAATAATTTTCTAATTTCTTCTTTATATGGACATTCTTGGGTCCAGTGATCCTCGTCACATATACTGCATGGATTTTTTGGTTTCGCATTCCTAGAAGGGTTCGTAGAAGATTTTCTAGGAGACGAGTCTCCCCGGTTTTTCGTCTTCCCTTGTTTTTTCTTCTTACCTCCTGGCTGCTTGGTTTCTTTGCCTTTGTCTGTTGACACAGCATTTACTTCCGAGGCTAGAAGTTCCTCATTTGCATCTTCACTCGAAACTGTGCGGGCCTTTGTCGATGTGGCCTTTTCGGTTTTAGTGCTTGTTGTACCTATCACACCATCACCGACATGAGATTCTTTGTTTGATTTAGGAGGCGGAGGAATGGAGAATTCTAGTCTAGGAGCATCAGGGATTTTATCGTAGAGCATGCCAGACTGAGTATAGATCTAGTCTAGATATTGTGCATGAGCAATAACTTGCGCTTCAGTGATGACTCCTCCCTTTTCCACATCCTCTGTAATAGTGGGTAACAGTGACGTAATAAACCATTCAGCCAATAGCTGATGAGGAACATATGTTTTTACCATTCTACGACGACACCGCCACTCATGAATATGATCGGATATGTGAGTTGTTGTCGTTTGTTTGAAATTGGTAAGCAGCTTAGTTCCTGTTTCGTACCTGATAGGTAACTGAAAATGGGTTAAAAAGGTTGTGGCTAGGGTACTGAAGTTATCAAACGAAGCACTAGGTAGTTTGATATACCACTTTGCTGCCGGACCAGTTAACGTGCGCTGAAAGAGGTGAAGCCGAATCGAATCATCATTGAGAGTGTTTGAGGAACACCATAGATGAAAGGTCATCACATGATTCGATGGATCTTCACATGGATTTCCATTAAATTTAGGAATATCCAATGGAAGTTTATGTGGAATCTCCGGCCACCAAGGGGCGTAGGCAATTAGATCGTTTGTTAGTCGACTTAGATCCGGTAACTCTAAAGTTGCCACGAAAGGAAACTATTGATTCAGGCTTGGTTGAGCATACCCAAGATAAGATGGAACCGTTTGAGAAGTCGGTCTTTGCATACCAGCATAATACATTTGATGTTGGTAACTTTGGTAAGATTGATGGACATAACCATTATGATATGGTTGATACAGCTGCCCATTACTTGCAAAGACTTGTTGCTCATATCCTTGGTAAGCCTGCTGGAATTACGATTGTTGGTATTGCACCAGCCATGGCTGTGAAGCCATGGACTGTTGTCCAGTACGGACTGTTTGACCAAGATGTGGATTGGTGCTCCCCGTTTGAACCTGTGCCATTTCACTAGTTGGTGATCGTGGTTGTGTTGGAGGTACAAGAGATTGTTGTATTGCAACCTGTGAAACTTGAGGTTGGCATACAACTGGTGACACTTGTACTTGCGATACTGCCACAATAGCCGGCGTAGTGGGGATGTTTGTCATAGGTGAACTTTGTTGTATTGAGCATACAACTCTTGTGTTGAGACAGGATTGGCACCCAACCGCTAGTTGTGATTCCAGGATAACCCAAATTTTGTCGCAAACTCACGCATGGTTGTCCTTCTGAGGAAGACAATGAAAGGGTATACGGCCCTCCAGATGATGGTAATCTAGTACTCAAAGGAATAATCTGCCTTTGGGGACCAGTTTGCCCAAATTAACCTTGTGACGGATCAATTTGTCAAGACTCAACATAAGAGATTCCAGATATAATTCTAGACGAACAAATGGGAACAGTCCATACTATTGAAATAGTCCCTAGGTGGACTCCATCCAATGGTTGAAAACTAGTTGAGATAGATGGCCCATCGACAAACATTATCGGAATAGCAGAAGGAGCTTCTGCTGTTGCTGTGTTGGGTGACACAGTCCTTGATGTTGACAGTTTTTTAGACATATTAAGCCTATCCAAAAGATTCCTCAGTGATTATTTAGGAACTTCCAAGGGTGGGTGAATATTTTTTGATGAAGAACGATACAAGGCGATCCCAGCTCCAATTTGCGTTGGAGTGCTAGATGGAGGATCTTCCACAATCTATTCTATGGAAATAGATCCAGGAGGAAGAGGTAGACCGTCAGGTCTGTAAAATATTTCTGGTGCCGAAGAAGATGTACGTTCTACATCAGCAGACGGTTGGGGGGTAACACCTTCCGAATCAGCTATAGACGGAGCTGGTTCAGGAATAGAAGTGTTGACCGTCACACTAGGATTAGTTGTAATGTCCTTTTGTTGTTGCGGAATTTCTTCTGTAGAGGCAGGGTTTCCAAAAATGTTCGGAGTAACTGGAGTCTCTGAGGATGTTGGAGTGCTTGCTCCAACCAACCTAGGGGACTTTGATCTAGTTAGATGAGTTTGCTTCGTCCGGAATGGTTTCGCTTCCAGAGTCAACGATGGTTGACTCGTAAGTCTCCACGAACGACAGGGTTTTGATTGACTTTCTTCCACGATTGTAGATTAATTGATAAACTCAAAATAAAAAGGGAAAAAGGTTTTTCGAATTAAATGAATTTTAGACACTTTGATACAACTTGTTTTTTTCAATTTTAAAGAGTCGAGAAAAAACAAAATATGACTCTAGTCGCCTTCGATTTTTATTGAGCCTGAAGTGACAAGTGCTCAAAGGATCTTTTCCTTTAAGGAGTCTGAAAATGAGAAAAATGGACCTCTCTGGAGATCTAGGCAAAGAGGATTACCAAACCAATTGCAAAACTGCAGAATACTTTTTACGGTACGACAGTCAATCTTCCCGAATACTGTGTTCAATGCATTGCGATCGATAGGGAAACAGACACGACTTCCTAAGGATAAAGGATGTAGCCTATTGTGGTCTCCCAATATATACTCGACAGTATGTGGGAGCACAAGTCCATACTGGCACTTACCATCTCAGAGTGGAGGAATCACCCAACCAACACTGAAAGCAATAGTTACCAGGTTTTACGACGCCGGAATACATCTCTAGCGTAGATGTCTAGATGTTGTGCATTATGTTCCAAAGCGTTGTTAGATTCATTGAATTTATTTTAAGTTGATCTTGCTTAAAAGTTTGCCTTTCAGGTTCACCACGTGATGTATATATAATTCCTAAAATACAATCTAAGATGATGAACAAACATTTGATCTTCTTTCAGCAATGAAAATCCTAGCTACTAAAGGGAAGAAAGTCAAGAATCTTTTCTTCACAGAGCATAGAGCGCACGCTAAATTCACAGTTCTAAATCAAGCCAAGCAATCAAAATGCAAATGCACATGCATGTATTTGCTTTTCAGCTCTCTTAATGTGTGAATGCCGTTAAGAAAGCTATGTGAAAAACTGAATTACTTTTGAAGCGACAGTACTCAACAAAATTCTTTTTCAAAACGAAGTGAAAGCAAGAGAGACTCTTTGCGAATTTAAAATGGAAATTGCTTTTTGACACTTTAAAAATAATAATTCAAATCCTATGCAACAGTAACTGTATAATCGACTATCCGGAACAATGGGATTATTTCTAAAACTGAAAATGACAACTACGACACTTTCAGATCTAGAGATGACAGTTCGACTATGCTACTTTTTGCAAAAGAGAACTAAAAATGATGCACCATACATAAAAACATTTATAGTTCTTTGGACTAAGGAGGCAGATTAATGCAAGAGAAGGGGGTTTTCACAGAAGTACACTAACTATAGAAAGCAAAAATCTTGAATAAGACTGAAAATAGTGAGAAAAATCCACAGTTGGAGGGTAAAGTTAACCCTCCTTGACCATCGCACCTGTTACACAGTGAACTCAGTATGCAACGCAACTATTGCACTCAGGAAGTGCGATGCATACAGGCTGCCTTGAAGGCAGGGTGCGATGGTAGCAGTGCGAGACTTTGAACGTGATTTCACTCACAGTTTGAAATCTAGTTCTGGTGTTTAGGTTGAATAAGTAAAGATGAGTGTATGTAAAACACAGGGGTGATCTAAGAGGCTACTAGAGACACCACTTAGGACAATTAGACTGCTTGCAGATCTATTGTTTAATTCATAAACAACACATGGAGATAGACTGAAGCAGCATTGATCTACTTTGCATTTGTATGACAAATGCATTTCAAAGGCTAGCTGGCTTGACTTCAGGCTCCGTCTGTATGTTTATAAAAGAAACAAGGATAGATAGGCTAACAAGTAATCTAGTTGCTCCCCAATGGAGTCGCCATTTTGTTATCCAGGAATAGTGTCCACTCGGATGCTGCTATTCCCACTAAGATGGGTGGCTATCTTAGAAACAAACAATCAAAGTCTACTATTGTTTCCTTTTATGAAAATAGACGAGAGGAGGAACAAGAAGACCAACCTGAGTCTTGCACTTGGTTTCCTCTCCTTCTTGATAGAGCTTCGCCGCTTCTTCTTTTTCTGCCCAACTTCAAAAGAACCTGTGGAATCACATCAACATACTACTATGCAAGAAACAAGAACCTAAATTCATAAATACTATAGGATCAGATGTGTATTAACCATATACATGCATATATAAACAAGTACACAAGAATATGGAAGGAAACAAGAATATATTTATTCAGATGAAAAGTAGCAAGAAGATTACAACCATGTGCTCTGACCCAACATCATCCTCTAGCTAAGAAGCCTTTCTTCACCTCAAGCAAAGCTAGATCACCCAACACTGTGAATGTACACCAGAATACCAACAACACTTCTCTATAAGATACAAAATTCCAGCCTCTGGATCTCTATGATGAGGGATCAATATATAGATGATTACAGAGAAGTGAGTCATCTTTTGGGATCTTGATTAGTTTCTTCTCTCTGATAGTTCTTGCTTCCACTTGGAGAATGATGATCTCTTACTCATCCCTAGTCGAGAATGGAGTGGCAAGTGTCAGAGGGGAAGCTTCTGGAAGATTCCATGATCTTCCACCTCACATTTTTGTCCCTGCCATTTGTCCATTCCCGACCATCGCACCCAACAGAGGAGCAAATCAGTATGCATCACACCCTGTACACTGGAAAGGTGATATGCATCGCACCCTCTGCATTGAGCTTTGAGTATGGTCCAGTTTTGACCATTTATGAGCAGATTTTACTGGAGAACTTCTGGGAGATGATGTAATTAGTTGACCTTGTTCCTTTTAGGCAGTGAAGCAACACTTTTAGGGACTTAGGAGCCCTCAGTTTATGGACATTTAAGATTGGGGTTGAAGTGCCCAAAAATGTCTATAACATCTGTATAAGCTACAATACAATACATCATCATAATATAATTTTCATGATCTACCCTAGGCGGGCATTCCCATGCTTTGCTTTTATAAATTCATTTAATGTACATAGAACAGATATTCATCTGCATATGCAGATTGGTGATTCTTCAGTTATAGAGTCATCATTCTTGGTCTAGGTGACCATCTATACAACTTCTATCTACATTTGATGTCTTTATATCCCTGAATATATCACAACCCGGACGGATGAAACTAGATCTGAGGTCTTCAAAACTTGTTCAATATTCGCCTGATGTACAAGTCGATCCATGTGAAAATATGTTCTGAAGTCGAACATGGAATGACATCACCTGATTATCAGCCAATAATGTGAGTTGTTAACAGACACGAGAGGAATCACCAATAATTATTATGACCCTCAAGGTACTACAGTACAATTCAAGTGGTGTGAGTATATGATTCAATGTCATACACCACACATAATCTTTCAATCAAAGACCATTGATGTCAACCTATCACCAAAAGTGAGAAACTTGCCATTGAGGCATGCAAGCTTCAAAGTACTGAAAGTGTTGTTTCTAAGTCAACTTCTTTGATAATGTGTTGATGTCGATAAGAAATGACCCATCGTAGGCCTTAATGTATCCCACATCTATGACACGAAACGAAGTAAATGATTTCTGGAGGTGAAAAAAATTTGATGACACAAGGTTCAGGAATGGTGATGATGAAAAATGAAGGTTGAAGGCATTACAGTGGATGAGGCATTAATTGGGTTTGTGGTTTCTCAACTGAATGACTTCTCTTGAACATGTCGGCAACACTGAGATGGATTGGTAGCATTAACTATTATAGACATATTTGGGCACTGCAACCCCAATCACATATGTTAATAAACCAAGGGCTCTTAAACCCCTAAAAGTGTTGTTTCATACCCTAAAGGATCATGGTCAACTGATTACATCATTTCCCAAAAGTTCCACCTGAAAATCTACTCAGAACTAGCCAAAACTGACCCATATAGACTGCTCCATGCTTAGGGTGCGATGCATACTAGCTGCTACAATAGCTAGGTGTGATGCATACTGAAAGAGCCTTCTATAGGGTGCGATGGGCGAGTGTAGACAAATGGAAGAGGTAGTTTGCTAAGTGGAAACCCAAAGAATCTTCTAGAAACTTCTCCTATGACACTTGCCTCTCTAAATTCACCCAGGGATGAGTAAGAGATGATGAAATCTCCAAGAAGAACCAAGAACTATCAGTGAAATGAAACTAATCAAAAACCCAAAAGCTGACTCACCCCCTGCAAATATCTATATATGGATCCCTCATCAGAGAGATATAGAGACTAAAATTTTGTAATTTGTACGGAAGTGTTATTGGTTTCTCTTTGAGACATTATATTGTTGGGTGATCTTGCTTTTCATGAGGTGAGGAGGGCTTTCATGCTCGGTGGATGATGCTGGATCAGGAAGCTAGGTTGTAATCATCTATTCTACTTCTACTATCTGTTGGCATTATGATACAGGTGTTGTCCTTGGTGGCACCTCAATTAGATGATAGATCATAGTACAACAGGTCAAGGGAGAGGTATATGTAGGTTAATCTTGATGAAAGCGCATATACACGCAAGTTATCAGAACAAAAGGCGCGTATACGTATACACACATGATCACAAAAGGAAAGGTGCGTACAGGTTGGAAAACTAAGTTTTGGTCCGTGGTATTTGGTCCATGGTATTTGGTCCAAAGTGTTGACCCCAAGTATTGGGTCCAAGGTATTGGTTCTACATGGTTTTGGACCTTGGTATTGAGAGAAGCCTAAGCCTATAGAAGGAGAAGATCATTAGGCCAAGGGTGTACAAGTGCGTAATGAATATTTGTTGAAGTATGAGATCTAATATACTAGTTATGGGTTTGTAATTCTTGGCTTGATTTGAATCAAGGAGGCTCCTATGTGGTGATAATTGTAGCAAAGGTATAAGTAGCTATCTTTAGATCTATACACGAGTTCTCTTTGGTGAAAGTTCATGTACACACTGGATTGACATAGTCAAGTAGCGTATACATTACGAGAGTTGATATTTCAAGTAGTTGTTGGTTATAGTGACTGTTACAGAGTTCTGGGCCCTAGTCTGTGTTCTAGTAACTGTGTTTTGATGACAGGGTTTCAGTGATTCAATATTGGGTGATTCAGAGATTGATGATGCAGGTATAGTTGATGATTGTATTGTAGTGGTGATTATTTTGTATCTATGGATCTAGTTTGAAAATTTATGAAACGTGGTCCCTGGAAGAAAAGAGAAGGTTGTAGCCTTCTGTAGGCCAACACCTATGTACTAGTACATCAGCTAGTACAAGATCTAAGGGGGTTGTAGCTCCCTTCCAGGAGAGTCTGGAGAACGAGAGAAGGTTGTAGCCTTCTACAGGTAGAAGCCTGTGTACTAGTATAAGACTGCACCAGTACATAAATATTGTAAAAACAAGTTTCTTATTAAAAGAAGATAGAAACGACTTGCAGCAGGTGGTTTTCACCCACATCGGGTTTCCACCTTATATCATGGTGTTCATGTGTGTTTCTTATGTGTGATGATCTGTTCTTCTTTACTGCTCCTATTTACTATTAATATAGTTAATAATGTTCTGATGCACTCATTAAAGATCAACTAACTCAATCATAAGTTTATTGGATATACACTAGTTTCATTAAACACAAGTGCGTATATACGCGGGTATCCTTAACTGAAGTAGCGTATATGAATCTGAGTATGAAAGTGAAAAGATTATTGATTTTCTAATACTGATTCACCCCCCCCCCTTCAGTATTATTTCCAACAATTGGTATCAGAGTAGGTCCCTTAGAAGAAGCTTGATCACTTGAACGAAAGATCCATCAAAATGAGTAATCAAGAAAGGGAGGCATCCATCAGGCCACCAATCTTTGATGGGAGCAACTTTATCCATTGGAATATAAGAACTACAACATAACTATGATCGCTTGGAATGGATGTTTGGGGAATCATGGAAGGAGGATACACATATCCATCAACAATTCCTACAAATACATCAGAGAGAAAGCAATGTGAACTTAATGCGAAAGCTGTTACTGTCTTATTGGGAAGTTTTTCACAATCAGAATTTACGAAGGTAATGCATTTCAAATCAGCCAAAGAAATATTGGACAAAATCATTCTAAGTTATGAAAGAGACGAACAGGTAAAACGAGCAAAGCTTCAAACTCTCAGAATACAGTATGAAAATCTTAAGATGGATAGTAATGAAAGCATAGCTAATTACTTCCTGTGTATAGATGAGATTGTCAATTGTATGAGGAATCTAGGTGAAGAATTTAAGGAAGTTGTCTTAGTTGAAAAGGTTTTAAGATCCCTGTCTACTAAATTTGATTCAAAAGCTTTTTCCATAGAAGGAAAGGAGGATCTGCAAAAAATCACTATGACGCAACTTCACGGAATCTTAACTGCTTATGAGATGAGAAAAGTAGGACCATCAGATATGAGAGAAGCCACATTCGAAGTATCAACAAATGAATCAGGATACATTTCATAAGGTGAATATGAGGTAAATTTTGTCAAGAATCTTCAACAGGGATCTGGAAGGTTCAAAGGTAAGCTACCTTTCAAATGCTTTTCATGTGGTAGAGTTGGTCTCTATGCTACTAGATGCCCTCATAACAAAGGAAAGATGTCTGAAGAAGGTAATAGAAGTTATTATACCCATCTTAAATGTAATGACTCATCCAATAGTTATGAAGACATTAGACTTCTCATGGGATATGAAAATAAGGGCGTAGAAACAAAAGAAGTTACTAGATTAAAGTAACAATTGGAGTTAGTAACCAGAGTAAGGGAGCAATTGCAGGATGTAGTAAGAGATCAGAGCATAACAATTCAAATACTTGAACCAAAGATCCTCTCTCTAAAAGAAGATCTTAAAAAATCAAAGAAGCAGAATAGAGAAGCTCTTGAAGAACAAGAACATGAAGTGATCGAATTAAGGCAACAAATGGAAGAAGGAAGAAAAGGTGAAGAAAACATAAGGAAGTAGTATCTGGAAAAGGAAGAACAACATCAGGTTGAGGTAAATATCTTAAAAAGTAAATTAGAAGAAAAGGATAAACTGTTACAATTTCAAGATAGTAGTAAGATTTTGGATGACATTCTTGGTAGTCAAAGATCCCCTTCTATCAAAACTAGTCTTGGCTTTTCTGAATCTATTGAAGGTGAATCTAGCTCATACGGTGAGGCAAGGAACTCTAATGAGAATTATGAAATGTTCAACAAGGAGATGAGAGGGCAACCTCATCAATAGCCAAGGAAAGAAATTCCTCAAAGAAATTCCTTTATTCCTAACTATGGAAGTGATAGACAATTATTTCCTCCATTGAATAATGTTGAATGTTATGTGTTTCATAATCTTGGACATGTTGCAGCCAGATGCAGAAGTAGAATGATTCAAGATGGTCACACAAGATCATCACATTCCAGGTACTTCAAAGGATATTATTTTTCTTGCAATATGTTTGGTCACAAAGTAATTAACTGTAATAGAAGGAACATGAAACATGTAAGATGTTATGCATGTAACAAGTTTGGACATAAAGCAAGGGAATGCAGGAGAAAAATTCAAACTCCAAAGAAAGAGGATTATACATCATCACAATTCCACGCATTGAAGAAGACAAAATTAGAGACAGAAAGGTGTGACATAACTCACTTAGCTGACATAGCAGACACAGGGGAAACTAAAAGTGTAGACCTTTAGTATTCCATCTTGCATACGTTGATATAATGAAGATAAGTCATGTATATACGCGAGCTAGAGGCTGCAGAGTCACGTATATGGAGTTCAGAAGAAAAAGGCAGCAAAATAGACTCAGGAAATGGTTCGGTCATGGTATATGATGGTTGGCACAGGCTTAGGGGGAGCATATATTTCAAATAATGCATTGTTGGCATTATGGTTAGAATTCTTTGGTAATTATGAAAAATGATACATCTTGCTAGTTGATCAATAGAATGGTATTGCAAGTTATAGGACTGGATGTTGATGCTCATGGTGCAGATCATATATGGTGTATGATAGTGGCTAATGACTATCATGACTGCTGTTATAAAGACCTTGCATGTGCTCAGGGGGAGCATGGACGGATTGGTACATCTTGGCCTGTACAAAGGGGGAGCTCAATCAGAGATTGTAGCAAGTACTCAGGGGGAGTATGGACAACAGAATGTCTATCAAAGAAGAGAATATCTTGGTCTTCCCTTTGCCCTGGATGTCAAAGGCGGAGAGTGACTTGGTGTGGTGGCTGCCATCAAGTCCAAAGGGGGAGATTGTTGGCATTATGATACAACCATTGTCCTTGATGGAAACTCACTCAGAGGTATGATACAGGCGTTTTCCTTGGTGGCACCTCAATCAGATGACAGATCATAGTACAACAGGTCAAGAGATAGGTATACGCAGGTTAATCTTGATGAAAGCGCGTATACATGTGGGTTATCAAAACAAAAGGCATGTATACGTATACATGTAGGATCGAAGAAGGAAAGGCACGTATTGGTTGGAAAACTAAATTTTGGTCCGTGGTATTTGGTCCATGGTATTTTGGTATTGGTCCGTGGTATTTGGTCCGAAGTGTTGACCCTAGGTATTGGGTCCAAGGTATTGGTTCTACATGGTTTTGGACCATGGTATTGAGAGAAGCCTAAGCCTATATAAGGAGAATATCATTAGGCCAAGGGTGTGCAAGTGTGTAATGAATATTTGTTGAAGTATGAGATCTAATATACTGGTTTTGGATTTATAATGCTTGGCTCAATTTGAATCAAGGAGGCTCCTATGTGGTGATAATTATAGCGAAGGTAGATTTGTACGCGGGTTCTCTCTGGTGAAAGTGTGTGTACATGCTGGTTTGACACAGTCAAGTAGCGTATACATTATGAGAGTTGGTATTTCAGGTAGTTGTTGGTTCTAGTGACTGTTGCAGAGTTCTTGGCTCTGGTCTATGTTCCGGTACTTGTGTTTTGATGACAGAGTTTCAGTGATTCAATATTGGGTCACTCAAAGATTGATGATGCAGGTATAGTTGATGATTGTATTGCATTGGCGATTATTTTGTATTTATGGATCCAGTCTCAAAATTTATGAAACATGTTCCTTGGAAGAAAGAGAAGGTTGTAGCCTTCTATAGGCCAGCACCTACGTGCTAGTACATCAGCTAGCACAAGAGCTAAGGGGGTTGTAGCTCCCTTCCAGGAGAGTCTGGAGAATGAGAGAAGGTCGTGACCTTCTGCAGGTAGAAGCCTGTGTACTAGTATAAGACTACACCAGTAGAGAAATATTGTAAAAAGAAGCTTCTTATTAAAATAAGATAGAAACGACTTGTAGCAGGTGATTTCACCCACATTAGGTTTCCACCTTATATCATGGTGTTCACGTGTGTTGCTTATGTGTGATGAGTTGTTCTGCTTTACTACTCCTGTTTACTATTCTTATGGTTAATAATGTTCTGATGCACTCATTAAAGATCAACTAACTGAATCATAAGTTTATTGGATATATGCTAGTTTCATTAAACACAGTTGTGTATATACGCGGGTATCCTTAACTGAAGTTGCATATATGAATCCGAGTATGAAAGTGAAAAGATTATTGATTTGCTAATACTGATTCACCCCCCACCCCTCTCAGTATTAGTTCCAACACTATCAATAAGGTTATTTGAGCTTTCTTCTATATACTTGTGTATTTGTGAATTTTGTGTTTGTGAATGCAATTGTATGGCTAATGTACTTCTGATTCTGCATTGTATATGGTATTTTAGATCTCTATGCTTTGATGGTGTTTTTTTTCTTTGCCTCTACAGATGTTCTTTAAAGCAGGACAAGTGAGAAAGGGATAGCATAATTTATCAAAGGAGAGAGGAAACAAGCAAGGATCCAAGCGAAAGATTAAGGTTGGTACTCTCTGCTTCTCTCTTATCTATCATACATAAAGGAAAAAACAAGTTACCTTGAATTGTTTGTTTCTAAGATAGCTACCCTTCTTAGTGGGACTAGCAGATCAAATAGACATTAGTTTTCCTGGAAGAAAAATGGTGACTTCGCTGGGGAGTGAATTGTTTGATTGTTTGTTACTATTTTTTGCTTTATAAACTGCAAATGGAACCTGAAGTTAAGCCAGCTAGCCTTCGAACTGCCTTTGCTATGAAACTGCAAAGTAGATCAATGCTACTTTAGTCAATATCTGGGTTGGTTTATGAACTGAACATCTAACTTGCAAACACCGTAAGTGCCCTAGTGGTAGCTCAATAACCTCATAAGATTATACCCCTATACTTTGTATTTATTGTCCATCATAGCTCAGCCCAAATCACTAAACTTAGCTACAAATTTTGAGCAAAAACCAAGCTCAGTTTTGTTCCCCGGTCCATCACATTGTCTCTCATTGGTAGCCTGGATGTATCACACCTCCTGTGTGTTGCAGGTGAGATACATCCCTGTTTCCCTTAAGGACAGGTGCAATGATGGAATGAGACTGTTTCCTTCTGTGGAATTTGGCTTTTTCTTCTTTGTTTTCAGCTCTATTCAGTAGTTTTGTTGTTTATGATCAGTATATCATTGTTGAAGCCTTCTTCCTTTACCCTATTTAGCCTCCATTGATCAGGAATTGTGAATTTTTTTTATGTATTTTTCATCATTTACAGTCCTCCTTTGTCAATAGTAGATTAATCGAAACTGTCGTCTTTTGATTCAAAAGTGTCGTAACTGTCGTTTTGAGTCAAGAAGAAGAGTGTCGTAAAGTCTTCCTCTTCTATATAGTTGATTGTACTTTTTTCATTGTATTTGATTTGAATTGTTAATATTTGAAGTGTCGAAAGTAGTTTTCCATTCGAAATCGAAAGTGTCATTTTATTCTTCCTTTCATTTTGAAAAGAAATTGTTGAAGTGTCGCTTTGAAGAAAATAGTTTAGATTTGTACTTAGTTTTCCTTTTTGGCATTTTCACATTAAGGAAGTGGAAAAACAAATACATGCATATGCATTTGCATTTAGACTATGTGCAGGAAATGATTTAGGAAAATTGCATTTAGTGTGTGCTTTCTGCTCTCTGTTGAAAGAATCGTACTTTTATTTCCTTAGGAGCTAGGATTTTCATTGCTAAAAGAAAACAAATTACTGTTTATCATTTTAGATTGCATATTTAGGAATTTTACATCTACATCATGCGGTGAACCTTGAAAGACAAATTTCTAAGAAATATCAACTCTAAAATAAACCTCAATGAACATAAAAATGCTTTGGAACCTAATGCACAACATCTAGAAGTCTAGGCTAGAGATGTATTCTTGCGTCGTAAAACCTAGTAACTATCATTTTCATCGAAGGCTGGGTGATTCCTCCTCTTTGATATGACAAGTACCAGTACGGACTTATGCTCCCTGTACCGTCGAGTATATATTGGGAGACCACAACAAGCTAATATCCTTTATCCTTAGGAAGCCATGTCTGCCGCCCTATCGATCGCAATGCAGTAAACACAACATTCGGGAAGATTAACTGTCGTACATAAAGTCCTTGGTAATTTCTCTTTAATTTACCACTAAGGTGTATATTGCAGTTTTGTGATTGGTTTGGTAATCCCTCTGTCTAGACTTTTAGAGTAGTCACTTTCATTCCTTTTCGACTCCCTAAAAGAAAAGGTACATCTGAGCAGTTGTCACTTCAGGCTCACTAAGGCGACTAGAGTCACCTTTAGCTTTTTCTCAACTCTTAAAAATTGAAAAATCAAGTTGTGTCAAAGCGTCATAAAATTAATTTAATTTAGAATAACATCCCTATTCCTTCATTGATCTTAGGTTGAGGTTTGGAGTCCACCAATCAAGGATTTCCCCTTGGGGGAAATCCTAGTCCTTTCTTTACTTGGGGAGATATTGGTGCTCCTTATATGGCTACATTGTCCCTTCCAGGAATGACAATTGGCCTACCGATATGGCTATTCTCAACCTCTGTCATTCAAAACACCGTAATTCCTTAGCAATTGAATCAACAACCAGATGATATTGGAGTTTCTCACTCACCTTCTACTTCATTTGTTTCTCCCTCTCCTTCTTCCTCTTCACTTGGTGAAACTAGAGATACTAAAAACCAAGTAACTAAGAATAAGGAGAAAGGGAAGGAGAAGAAGAAGAAGAAGCCAGTCAAGCAAGGGGGCAACCATGCATCATCCGACGAAAATCCGCGCACCGAACCTTCCAAACCAAAATCTCCATGCGTAATTTGCAAAGGAAACCACTTTCATTGAGATTTTCCTTGCATTTCGTGGATCTTGAGAGACTATTCTCCCCACTTGCACCATCCGGTGTCATCTACCTCTGTCGATCATGTTGAGAGTACACCATCAACTAGTGAAAATGAAGTCAATGGAAAAAAAGGAAGATTCATATTTCCTTGTAGGTTTTGTGAAGGCGATCATGACCTTCACCATTGTCCTATTCTGGATGAAGCTAAAAGTGTCTTAGATAACCATCCTACTTCACCACAGCCACTTCTACCTGGATACAAGAAACTCTTGCCAAGTGCATTGCTAGTTGAAAATCTGGCAGACATACATTAGTTGTCGGTTGAAATGCGTATCATTGAAGATAAACCCTCTGAGTCCATACCAAACCAAATTCGACACGTCAGGATGACATCCAACCTAGTCTTGCCTTCAGAAGGTCCACCTTCAAATGATACAGTTTCCAAAGAGAACAAGTACGACACCGTTCAAATTATTTTTATTAATATAGAGTCTGATGAACATGGGGGAAATCCACCCATTCCTTTACCACAGCAGGGAAGTTCCCCATTTCAAGAGATTCATCCAACCATTTATTTGGTCCCCCCTCCAAGCCATCTAGTCATTTCCTTTGATTGGAATCTACTAGCGGGACTCCGCCTTCCATCGAACGTACCATTTCAAATCATAGTACAAGTTTACAGAATGATCATGTGTAGCACTATCATAGATGAAGGGGCTTCCGTGAGTATCCTTTCCTCTACTTCTTTGAAATTGCCTGCTTCGCCATCACTTTTGCTTGAGAATCGAAATTTGTCAGGCTTCAATAAGGGAACCAGTCCACCATTAGGGATCCTTCCAAATTTTCCTATAACTTTAAGAAGGAAAATCATTCATTTGAACGTGATGGTAGTCCAAGGGCCACTAGATTACAATCTACTCCTTGGGCATGACTACATTTACAACATGGGAGCTATTGTTTCCACACTCTTTCGGGTGAAGTGTTTCCCGCATGAAGGTAGAATGGTGCAACTTGTCGACTAGCTTTCATTTCCCAGTTCAAACATGGCTATGAGTTAAACACCATCCCTAAATGGTCTCTTTTCACAAGGAATGTATCTTCAACCTCTAGTTCGTGAATGTAACGAAACTTAGGGGGCATGTACCTTGGTCTTCTTCGATAAGCGAACCTAGCTAAAAAGATAGATTTCCTTATAGGATATATGATTGATCTGAAACACCATTTCATCGTAGGATTTGAGTATCAATTTGAAATATGATTGATTTGAAAGACCATTTCCTTGTAGGATTTGAGTATCAGTCTAAAAATCAAAGGTTATGAGATTGGAAGCTCACACCATTAACCTTTGTCTATTTCAATGGATAAAGTCAAGGAAGTTTTTTGTCTGCTCCGTGGATGAAACAATATTGCTTAAATGAAAAGACTTCCATACAGTGACCTGGAAACTCTAGTTTTCTTTATACCTAGGAGAATTCAAACCCTTTTATGCAAGTGAAAAGAGACTAGCCTTACAGTGTTTTAGCTTAGCTCATAGTAACAACTTCTTAGGTTAGGTGATTGGTTTGATCCACCATTCACCTTTGTTGGTGGCATGGAAGCAAAGTGAAGGAAATGTTTTTTCTAAACTATCTTACCTAATCTCAGTAGTTCTTACCTGTTAGTGTAGTTAGCTCTATAGTTTGATCATTTCTAGCCTACATGAAAAGGCAATGATCAAATTTTCGCATGGGGAAAGCTCACTAAAAAATGAACCTACTAATAAGAGACATCTTTAAAGACGAATGGAGTGAGCAATGTTTCAGCAAAGTTCAAGCTCATTAAAAAATAAACCTGGCATTGAGCAATGTTACCACAGGGTTCAAGCTCATTAAAAAATAAACCCACCAGTGATCATAGTTTCTTAATATTCAAGCTCATTAAAAAATGAATACACCCTCGGTAAATAACCTTTGTGATTGCATTGCTATCAGCCTTTTGAGCCTTGGTCATGTTCTTACCATCACCTCCACTCTTTTAGCTGATCATATGCCTCCACTTGATTGTTCACCCTTTTGAGGAATAGCTACAACAAGTGATTTTGTTATCCACCCTCTTTACACTGTAGTGTTTGAGAAGTTCCAGACTTACCTAGAACCAGTTGCTACCCAAAAACACCATTCGTTCCTCAAAAACAAGTCTCTTTTAAGCTCTTTTTAGACTCGTAAAATATGAAAATATTGTCGAGCTACTGGCATTTCCAACTCGTTAAAGTAAAGGGAAGTGCCATCCCTCCTCTACATTTTAATATTTTTGGACCTGAGGGATCATTCCACAAAAATATCAAGCGCTTGTCTTTTTCGGCTCGGTAAAACTATCGAAAAGTCATCCCTTTCATATTATTTTATACTTTTTCAAACTTAATGGATTATAACAAAAAATGACTGCTGGAGTTTCCTTCTTGTCCCTTTTCAAACTCTCTAAACATGGAAAGGACCGAGTTATATTTGTCGTTAATCTTGTTAAAACAATAGCAAAAGACTTGTCCATCCAGACAAGAGTGAGTTTCACTGTTGCTAGGCTTGCTAAAACATAGCAACAAGTTTACCCGAAGGGAAAATTATAGAACAAGAATATGTTATCCTCCTCAAGCTTGACAAAAAAAAGAGGTACTGGTCAGCAATGACTGGGGTAAAAGTGAAGAAAACTTGAAGAACTTCATTGGTAGGAGGTCTCTCTTGAACATGACACTTTCACTCCATCACCATGATTGAGTCGGGTTGGGTTTTTCCATTCACCGGTCACATCACCATTGGTCCTCCGTACCATCCATTTTTAGGGTTAACACTACCAATCCATTTCAATGTCACCAATATGTTCAAGAGAAGTCACTCGGAGAATTCACCAACCCAGCTAACGCCTCATCCACTGCAATACCTTCACTCTTCATTTTTCATGACCGCCATTCATGAACCTTGTATCATGAGATCATTTTCACCTCCACAAAATCATTTTCTTTGTGTTGTGTTGTAGATGTGGGATTCATTAAAGCTCTCCTACGAGGGGTCACTTCTTGTCAACATCAGCTCATTATCTAAGAAGTTGACTTAGGAACAACCCTTTCAGTACTTTCAAGCTTGCATGCCTCAATGGAAATTTTCTCACTTATGGCGACAAGTTTACATCAATGGCCTTCAACCGAAAGATTTTGCGTGGTGTTCGACAATGACTCATATATTTACACCACATGAATTGTACTATAGTACCTTGAGGGTCATTATCATTATCGGTGATTTCTCTTATGCTTGTTAACAACTTACATCATTGGCTGGTAATCAGGTGATGTCTTTCCATGTTCGACTTCAGAACATCTTTTTCACATGGATCAACTTGTACATCGGGACGAGGATTGAACAAGTTTGAAGACCGCGGATCTAGTTTCATCCATTCAAGCTACAATATATTCATGAAAATAAAGACATCAAATGTACTACATAGCTACACAAATGATCATCCGAGCTAAGGGATGATGGCTCTACAAGAATCACTAGTCTACAATAGCAGACGATTGTCTCTCCTATGTACATGAAAATGAATTTATAAAGCTGAGCATGGGAATGCCCACCTCAGCTAGATGATGAAAATAATATGAAGATAATGTATTGTATTGTATCTTATTACAGGTCACCTTCCAGTTCGAAAAACCTCGGATTGTCATGATAAAGCATTTCACTCGACATCAGAAGATTTATGACCTCATGCTTTAGAGGGCAACTGTTATAGACATATTTGGGCACTGCAGCCCCAATCACATATGTCGATAAACCAAGGGATCTTAAACCCCTAAAAGTGTTGTTTCACACCCTAAAGGATCTATGGTCAACTGATTACATCATTTCCCAGAAGTTCCACCTGAAAAAGTACTCAGAACCAGCCAAAACTAACCCATACAGACTGCTCCATGCCTAGGGTGCGATGCATACTGGCTACTATAGTAGCCAAGTGTGATGCATAATAAAAGAGCCTTCTGTAGGGTCTGATGGGCGAGAGTAGACAAATGGCAGAGGTAGTTTGCTAAGTGGAAACCCAGAGAATCTTCTAGAAACTTTTCCTATGACACTTGCCTCTCTGAATTTTCCCAGGGATGAGTAAGAGATCATGAAATCTCCAAGTGGAACCAAGAACTATCAGTGAAATGATACTAATCAAAAAACTAGATGTTGACTCACCCCCTGCAAATATCTATATATGGATCCCTCATCACAGAGATCTAGAGGCTGGAATTTTGTAATTTGTAAGGAAGTGATGTTGGTTTCTCTTTGAGAGATTGTATTGTTGGGTGATTTTACTTTTCATGAGGTGAAGAGCGCTTTCATGCTGGGAGGATGATGCTGGATCAGACAAATGGGTTGTAATCCTGTCTTCTACTTCAACTATCAATAAGGTTATTTGATTTTTCCTCCATATACTTGTGTATTTGTTAATCTTGCATTTGTGAATGCAATTGTATGGTTAATGTACTTCTAATTCTGCATTATTTATGGTTTTTTAGATCTCTATGCTTTGATGGTGTTTTTTTGCTTTGCCTCTATAGGTGTTATTTAAAGTGGGCCAAATGAGAAAGGAGTGGTAGACTCTATCAAAGGCGAGAGGAAACAAGAAGGGAGACAAGCGAAAGATTCAGGTTGGTACTCTCTGCTTCTCTTTTATCTATCATACATAAAGGAAAACACAAGTTACTTTGAATTGTTTGTTTCTAAGATACTACCCGTGTTTGTGGGACTAGCAGATGAAATAGACACTATTTTTCCCGGAAACATTAACCCCAAAAGTTGGATGGTTTGAAAGACAAATGGTGAGATGAGCGGTGAACAAAATAACCCAACCCGACTCAATAATGGTGATGGAGTGAAAGTGTCATGTTCAAGAGCGACCTGTTACCATAAATTTCTTCATGTTTTCTTCCCTTTTTCCTGAATCATTCCTAACCAGTACCTCTTTATTTTTTGCAAGCTTGAGGAGGATAACATATGCTTGTTCTATAATTTCGCCTTTAGGCAAACTTGTCTCTATGTTTCAACGAGTCTAGTGACAATGAAACTCATTCTTGTCTAGTTTTGAACATTAGAAAAGGTATGTAATTTCTACTCATTTCGTTATGTTTTCCTTTAATTCATAACTTCTTTACATTATGAAATGGGCACATGATGAAGGATTAAGATAAAGTTCGAGAGATTTGTAAGTAACATAAAATGACTAATTATTACCTTTTTCTATGCAAAAAATGAAGAAAATGGAAGATTTCCATTTCAAAGGAAAAGGCAAGGCGAAACCAACTGATGTCCCTTTGACAGGGAACTGCATCCAGACGACGTAATCTAGATTAGAGCGCATAAGCCAGGAAAAGGAAGAAGAAATACCAAATCAGTGCAAGAAGACAAGGAGATAACTAAAGGATAACGATATGGAGAATCCCTCAGGATACTTTGATCCTGAGGGATTGCTACCTTAATAATATCTGTATCATTGATATTTCGGCCTAGCCGCTGTAAAAAGGGATGGCATTCCTAGCCTAGGGAGATTATTGTTGTTTTATAGAATTTACTGTTGTAAACTAAACTTTGATCATCAACTCTCTCTAAAGAGTGATTACTCTAACACTATTTTCATAATTAATATATAAACTTTGTTGTTGTTCCATCTTTGATTCTGGTGTAACCACAACAGTGCGTCCCTAGAGGCCAAGGGCCCAGCCCTAGTGGATCACTTGCTTTCTGTACCATTATTTTCCAATTCCAAGTCATTTGTGGTTTTATTTCATTTACTTGTTTCATTCAATAATCTGTTGTTCCTTATCATTTCGTGTACTAGCTCTGTTATATTTCATTTATATTTGAAAAGTATGGTTATCTTTTTCAACTGGAATGTTTTACTATTTATTCTAAAATCGTATCACATTGGTGTTCCCTTACAAATTGGGATTACTGTGTAACATTGTTGTTCCTTTATAGATTAACATTACTATTCATTTACAAAGTAACGGTGTTGAGCATTTACTAATTGGTATTATTGTCTCTTTAGCTATTGTTTACCTCTAAGTGTGATTGTTGTTCATTTAGATTTCCATTCCATTGTAACCACAATTGTTGTTCTTCATAACTGTGATTAATACTTGTTATGACGAAACCCAGACTACTGCTTCCATCATTGTAGATTCGTTGTGTGCTAACATTTGATTTATTTTGCTGTGCATTTACATTTGATTCAAGTTGCTATTCAATATTTCGTAAGATTTATGTTAGTTTGTTGTTCCACTTTCAGTTTGCTGTTCAAATCATTTATGAGTTAAAGGTTGTTGCTTAATTCCTTTAGATTATTATCGTTGCATAGTTCATTTCTGTAATTTAAAGCATTGCTGATCAATATTTTCAAATAGTTTGGTTGTTGTTCCCTTTCCTATTAATTGAATTATCATTTCGAGTAATTGCCTTGGTATGAAGATAATGATCTGCAACTATAGTGAACATTGGCTATTACTGTCTAGTTCCTAGAGTGGATATCTTCTCGTTGATTGTTTTTCAGTTGCATCAGTTTACAAAGGGAAGAGTTTTCATTACTACACCCTTGACTGATGAAGTTTCGTGGTTTCTCAAATGAATGATTTAGTTACAAAGCATTTCAATTTCTTTCCATTACATTTAGAGTTTGTTCCAGTATTTATTTACTTTTAGCACTATACTACTAGCATTACTCTTGACAAGTGACTACCTTAGACTGAGTAGACTCTTTGATATAACAAATCATACCTGGATTGATAATTAATGTAGGCTAAATAGAGGTGAAAAGGACCCTTTTTACTGCTCAACATTTTGGCATCGTTGCCGAGGAAGAGTGTAGCCATTTGTTTCTTTTGAGAGTAGTGTAAGTACTTGGTAGGAGAGAATTGGGTTTTAAAAACAGAAGGTAAGAACCTGCGTATAGACCATGTAACAACCCTACTCCCCTACCCACTTTCCTGAATATTTGTTGTTATTTTGGGTAGAAATCAGCATAATCAGCATTTGATTTGTGTGCATGACTAAGTAGAAAAAACCTGAAAAAATATCCTAAACCACTACCCAAGCCTGATAAAACTAAGGGGCCGGTGACCCTTAGGCGATCAACCTTTATAGATGAAATCCTTAAAGAAGTAGAACTTTAGCCTTCAGTAGGACATACAAAAGTTACTTCTAGAAAACCTAATAGTTCCCTTCAGGCCACAGGATCACCATCTGTAGCCTTTACCGAGGTGCACAACAAAACTAAGGAGCAAGACTTTCAAGAAATTGAGAATTCTAGCCCAAAATCATTACAAGAAGGGAACCTTAGTAATCTCTGCGAAAGGATGGGAGAAACAACGGAAACTGAAGAACTAAGATCTCCTCTTGGAATAATTCAACCATTAAGTAGCCCAAATAAGGGAAGTGCTACAAAAATCATCCAAAACAAAGAACCTCAAGAGCTAAAATCCCACCAGACCGTAGGAACACTCAGCATCCCAGACAAAGGAAGTGTTGTTAAGGCTATTCTTGTTAGGGCCATCCCTGCTCCATCCAACCAAGCTAGGAATACCCTCCTAGAAATCCTGGAAGGTTATTGGCATATATTTGACCAAATGTCCCAGAACCAGCAAACCCCCCAAACCTCCACATTACAATATCCCATTGTAGATACTACAGTCAATACACCTATGAAGGAAATTCCTCTCCAACATATCCCTACATTTCATGGCCTAACATCAGAGGACCCAGATGCATTTTTGATTGAATTCAATGTGCTATGTAGAGGATATGACTATACCACTAATCCCCAAAAGCTAAAACTATTTCCTTCTACATTAATAGGAACTTCTTTACAATTGTTTATGGGGTTCGGTGGAGGTGTTATAAATGACTAGGATCAGATGAAAGGTGCTTTCCTAAAGAAATATCAGGATTATTGTAGGTCTAGAGAGTTAAAAGATGAAATATTTCAAATGGTAGCTAGACCTAATGAAAAACTAGAAGAATATGTTGAACGTTTTCAATATAATCTTCAAAGATCTCCTTATGCATCATTACCCTTAACTGAAAATGTATTAAAAACAACATTAATTAAAGGTATGAAGGAACAATGGATTGAAACACTAAATATTATGGGAAAAGGAGACATCTATCAAGAATATTTTGCTAAAATCATTGATTTATGTATCAGGAGGTCACGAGGCAGCACAAGGCTAGTTTTACAAGGTACAACAAGATCACTGGAGAAGGAGTAACTCACACAAAAATTGGAAAGTTACTAGAAAATTTCAAAACTGATATATTGGGGACTCTAACAACACAACTCGGTATTATGCAAGTGAAACAGAAACAAGAAGAGGTAGAGCAGAATCTGGTAATATTCTGTACCAGATGCAGAAAGAAACACAACCACAAAGAGTTCCCATTAGGTGTAGTTCAAGTTTGCGCTATTTCTACAAAAGACCACTCTATGGAGAACTGCCCCTCACCTCCTAGTTTGAAAGTAGTATACAAAGAAGCGGAAGAAGAACTAGAACCGGTGTACCTACTTAACCAGCACCATCAATGGTAGCTGCGACAATCAGGTATGCTTCTCAATCCAACTTCTTCTTTCCATCCTTTACAATATCATGCTTAGCAATATAATACAATGTGGCAAAATCAACCGCCCTTCTCAAATTGGTCACAACAACCATTTCCTTCATCATCACCATGGCTGAATCAAGCAGGCCAATCTAATTGGCCAAATTTTCCCTATGCTCCACCATATTGGAAAAACAATGCATATCGAACACAATGGTCTCCACCCACTTTGCAGAGTCAAGCCTGGCAGACAAACTGGTAAAGACCAATTAATCAGCAAGTAGGAACCAGTCGACTCCCTCACCCTACACTGCCAGCACTGCAACAAAACCCCCAGATTAACTTAAGGCCGCAAATCCCAGCCCAACCCAACCCGAACCCAAATAAATGAATGGTGCAATCCATTCAAATAATTGAAACACCAAAACTAGAAACCGATCTAAGGGAGTGCAATGACCTTCAATTAAGGTCTAGGCGCATTATAGAAACCAAGGGAGATAAAAATGTTCAAGTTGAAAAATCAGTTACCCACAGAACAACCATTACAAGAAGAAGAGGTGGTTAGAAAACAGACTCATAACCAGGCAACCACATCTTCTCCCCCATTCCCAAAATGATTAATCATACCGTGTCCTATAGAACATCTTGACTTTGATATTATGGGAGAGCTAAAGAATTTGTACATAAAAATCCCACTCCTCCAAGCTATCCAAGCTATCCCGATATATGCGAAGAACATCAAAGAGCTATGTATAAAAAAGAAAAGGAGGAGAATAACAAATAACGCAATAGTCCAAGTAGTTGGCACCCAGTCTGATCTATTATCAAGAAGAGAAGCACTCGTCAATTATGAAGACCTAGGAAATCGAATAGTGACAGTGCAAATCAATGGTCAAATCTTTTCAAATGCCTTAGTTGATTTATGGGTTGCAATTAATAGTTTAATAACCAACACTTTTCAAAAGCTAGGCATTACATCAATAGAATCAACTTCTACCTTATTAGAACTGGCTAACTAATTAGTGGTTAGGTAAGAAGGTACATTACATGATGTCATAGTATCTATTGATTCTTGGGAACGTCCTACCAAATTTCTAATAATAAACCCTAAAATCCAACTCGATGGACATCCATTAATTTTAGGCAGACCTTGGCTTGCAACCGCTGATGCCTACATTGGCTACCGACAAGGAAGTATGACCATAACTAGAGGAAGTAACATCAAGAATCTATCCCTATACCCTCCAACTTAGCCAAGTGTAACAATAATAAAAACTAACAAACATCTTGTATCATACCTTACTGAAAACATTAGATCCCCATTAACTATAGAAGATTCCCTCGATTTCAAAGATCAAACAGAGGATGATGTTATTAACAACTTTATTAATCAAGCTGAGTCCAGATCCCATGTACAATGTCACATGATAGAGGTAGTATTTGACAATGAACTAGAAGAAGATCCTCTCAAAGACACTCATGATCAAACAATACCTACTACCTCTGTTTCAAATAGAAAACTATAGAGATTGAGCCTGGAAAAACTTTAAACATCAATAATAACCTAACTCCTGAACAAGAAGAGAAGTTGATCCAACTATCGAGAAAATACAAGGAATATTTTGCACGGGATTATCCGAACATGAAGGGAATCGATCCCCAGCTATGTACATACCACATTTGTACAGAAAAGGATGCGAGACCTATTCGCCAACCCCAACGAATACTTAGCCCTCATCTAAAAGACATTGTGAAAGATGAATTACAAAAATTTTTGGATATAAACTTTATTTATCTAATCTCCGATAGCAAATGGGTCTCTCCACTAGTAATGGTGCCAAAGAAGAATGGAAAGTGGAGGATTTGTGTAGATTATAGAGAATTAAACAAATCAACCCAGAAAGACAAATTTCCCCTTCCATTCATTGATCAGGTATTGGATACATTAGCAGGAAAGAAATTATTTTCTTTCTTGGATGGCTTCAGTGGGTACAATCAGATTCAGATTGCCCGTGAAGACCAAGACAAAACTACCTTTACCTGTCCTTAGGGAACATTTGCCTACAAAGTTTTACCCTTTGGCCTATGCAATGCCCCTGCCACATTTCAAAGGGCTATCCTTGGCATCCTTTAAGATTTAATTAATGAAGGGCTTGAAGTATACATGGAGGATTTCACACCATACGAGGATGATTTCAACCCAGCACTAAACACATTGGAAAAGGTGCTGCAACAATGTATCGCCACTAGGCTCTGCTTTAGCCATGAAAAGTGTTATATGATGATGACTAAAGGACTCATCCTAGGTCATTATATCTCAACAACAGGACTACAAGTAGATCCGGCCAAAATTCAAATTATTTTGTTAATACCTACTCCTACCACACAGACAGAGGTACGTAGTTTTCTTGGATTTTCTAGTTATTATAGGAGATTTATAGAACATTTTTCTCAAATAGCTCCACCTTTATACACAATAATAAGGAATGTTGATTTTGTTTAGACAAATAAATGTGACCTTGCTTTTGAGGATCTGAAAAAGCTTGTGTCAACAGCCCCAGTGCTCAGAGGCCTAAATTGGGACTTGCCATTTCAAACTTCATCAAATGCTTCAGACACAACTATATGAGCAATCCTTCGTTAGGAGGAAGACAAAAAACCATATGAAATCTATTATATTATTAGGAATTTGCCTCTTGCTGAGTTAAAATATATTGTTACTCAAAAATAATTTTAGTTGTAATACATGCTATAAATAAATTTAGGCATTATATCACTGGATATCATGTTGTTTTATATACAGATCACTCTTCCATAAAATATTTAGCAAATAAACCAATTACAAATGGTAGAGTAACAAGATGGTTGATTTTATTGCAGGAATTCGACATCACAATAAAATATTGACCTGGAAAGGAGAATCCCGTAGCTGACTTTCTCTCACGAATGCCGAAGCTAGTGGATGCAACAACAGTCGAAGATCAATTTCTAGATGAACATTTATTCGTTGTTACTGTCAAAACACCCTGGTATGCCGATGGTGAAAACTATTTAGCAGTAGGCAAATTACCAAAGCATTTGATCCCCAATGAACCAAAACAGATCATGTAGCGCAATACTCGATTTTCTTGGATTGGGGGCTACTTATTCCATATAGGGGCAGATATGCACATCAGAAGATGCATCTGTGAAGATGAAATATTTGACATTCTGAAAGCTTGTCATGACAGACCATGTGGTGGACATTTTTCACATCGAAGAACTAGTCACAAAGTTCTGCAAACATGGTATTACTAGCCCACAATCTTCAAAGATGTAAAGAAATTTGTTCAAGCTTGTGAAAGCTTCCAAAGAGGAGGACGCCCTAGATAGTCCAATGAACTGCCTTTGAACCCACAACTAGTCATGAAACCATTTGAGTGTTGGGTGCTCGATTTTTTTGGTCCGATCAACCCACCATCAAACCAGAAAACATATATTTTGGTAGCAATAGAATATTGACCAAATGGGTTAAAGCATAGGCACTTCTAAGAGCTAGAGAGAATTTCATCATTCATTTCCTGTTCCTGATATTTGTGCGATATGGCCTCCCAAGAGACATAATCACGAATGGTGGACCATAATTTTTTGGTAATAAAATTGCTGCAACATTAAAAAACTATCATATTCACCACAAGATTACCATGCCATACTTTGGTAGATGAAATGGAGCGAGGAGCACTGAACCCTTCTATCGCCGCCGCCGCCTCTATGCCCTCGGCCTCTGTTCGGCCTCGGGTCTTTGCTGCCGAAGGGGAAAATCCAGACCAGATCTGGAGGTCAGATCATTCTTCATTACTTTTGAAACAGGTCTTGTGCAGAAACCTGGAGCCGGTGCCGAACCCAGACTACGAAGTTGCCGCTGCCGCCGTCGCCTCCCTGTCCTCGCCCGCGGCTTGGTCCCTGAGCGTTCTTGCTGTTTAAAGGAGGGCTCGATTCAGGATCTACAGGAGGAGCGAACCTGAACTGGTGCCCCAAGTGGAAGTTGAGCCGAAGGAAGAGGCGTTCCTCCATTCGTTAAGCACAGGCACGAATAAGGGGCCTCTCCTCAGATCAGTTACCCTTCCCTTTGCAGTGAACCCGAGCTGGAGCTATAGACGCCTTAGGCAGAAGATTTCTTCTCTCCCACTGCCTCCTTTGCGTAAAGAGTTGGGAAACTTAAAAGATTCTAGCTCTCTGCTGCTCCAGAACTCTTCTGAAAATTCCTTTGCCCCTTTCCAGGTTCAAATCACACAGATTCTTGGCAAGACCATTCTGCAATGGGTAAACCCTACAGATCTTGTGCAGAACCTCAAAGAAAATTTGGAGCACAGACTTGGGATTCCCTCAGCCCTTCAGAGGCTTATTTTCGAAGGTAAACAGCTCGATGATCCGCTTCCTCTCTATTTTTATAGCATAAAAAACAACAGCTCTTTAGTGTTTTCCTTTCGCTTGAGAGGTGGAGCTGTAGGTCAATCTTCTTCTGCTCCTCCATTCTCCTACAAAGCTGCAGTCCGCTCTGAGATACCAGCATCACCTGAACCTCCCAAACCCAAGCCTTTTTTGGTTGACAAGTTGGAGGAGGTTCCCTCTGTTGAGATCTCCTACTCTGACCTTGTAGAGAACACCCAAAAATTTGCTGAAAGGGCCATCATATGCAGATTCAACGGGCTCAGGCCACGCTCAAAGGATCTTTATGACTGGATCAAAGACAACTGGACTCATCGCTGCAAGGTTTTTTTCTGTGCAAAGGGATACTTCATAGTGCTGTTCAATCACATCGAGCACTACGAAAAGACCTTAGAAGAAGGCCCTTGGTTCATGGGTATAGCAGGCCTCTTCTTAACTCCATGGTTCCCAGACTTCAACCCAGCTTCAGCAGTCATCACTAAAGCCCCTATCTGGATCAGACTTCCTAATCTCCCATTACACCTGCGGCGCACAGAAGTATACAGGCAAATAGGCAACACCTTGGGCTGCTTCTTAATGGGAGACTACGCGAGGGAATAGCAAGGGCTCTATACATATGCTAGAGTATGTGTGGAGCTAGATTTAAGCAAGGGACTACCAGAGCAAATCAATCTCAAGATCAATGACTCTGTTTGGACCCAGATTCTAGACTACGAAAACGATGCCTTCCGATGCCGTCATTTTCACCTAACAGGGCACCTGCAGAACTCCTGCCCTTCGCTGACAGAAAAAATGAAAAAGGGAATCTTCGCTAAAACCAAGCCCAAGCGATGGGTTCCCTGTCCTCCCCCGCCAGCCGGAAGCTCTAGCTCCCCAAGTTCGGAGGATGAGAAAAGCGATTCAGAACCGGACCAGGCGCCTCAGCCGATGGATCCGCCCACGGAGTCGAAGGGACACTCCCATGTCACAACAATCTCCCATAAACGCGCCCATGAGACTTCCTCCTCTAAATCTGAAAAGGAGTGCCCGAAGATCGAGAATTCTAGTCTTCAAGTTGTTTTAGCTCATTCTCCCCAGGAAGGCTGGACAAAAGTCAACAAAAAGAAAGGGAAAAAACTCTGTGTTGTAGCCTCTGCCCCTGTGGGGTAAAAGTCTGTTAGTCTGTCTTTTCTCTCAAGTTGTTTGTTGTAGCTCTGAGATTGCTTCTTTCTTCCGGGACCGAGATTGATGGTTCCATCATTTCCGGTCTGACGGTCTCTTGCTTCTCATGATTGTACTATATTTTTCTTTTACTTAATAGAATTAGTCTTTATCGAGAAAAAAAAAGATTACCATGCCATACCACCCACAGGCAAATGGCCAAGTAGAGAACACGAATAAGGTAATAGAAGCAATATTAACAAAAACCATCGCATCACATAGACACAATTGGGCTACAATATTGTTGGAAGCCTTGTGGGCATACAAAACAACATGGAGAAACACCACTGGTTATTCACCATATCAGCTAGTATTTGGAAAGGAACCCATCTTTCCAATAGAGTTCGAAATACAAACATTGAGAAGAACACAAGAAGTTGGTCTAGATTTAAATGAGGCCTAGATTAATAGACTACTGCAAATCAATGAGCTAGATGAAATCAGGCTCTCCTCTCTTCAACATACTACATTAATCCAACAACGGAGAGAAAAATGGCTTGATGCCCTTATCAAAATGAAGGTCTTCCACGAAGGAGATTGGGCACTCCTATATGATTCCAAGTTTCAGGATTTTCCGGAGAAACTTCAAACTCGCTGGCTGGGACTATATGAAATCTAGAAAGTGCATGATAATGGCACCATTACTTTAACTACCATTGATGAATCTGGATATACCTTTAAAGAAAACGGCCACTAAGTACAATTGTACCACAAACCGCTTAGTCAAGAATCCTTCTACTAGAAACTTTGGGAAGACTCTGACATGCAGGTTCTAGCTGAAGAAGAAAACTATTCCTCACCTTTGGTTCACTAAGTAATTTGATTGATTTCAAAATTATGTACATAAGTTTTTTTGTTCTATTTATGTAAATTACTTTCTGTATAGATTTTTGAATTTCTACAATATTTTTACACATTGTTGTTCCTTTTCGACGGAACAACATTTTCACTGCTTTGTCGTTCCTTCTCAAAGGAACAACACTATTGCATTTTGTTGTTCCTTTAAGAAGGAATAACATTTTTAGCACTTTGTTATTCCTTTTTGAAGGAACATCACTTTTTACTTTTGTTGTTCCTTTCTGAAGGAACAACATTTCCATCGTTTTCCTATTCCTTTTCGAAGGAACAACACTTATCCATTTTGTTGTTCCTTTCTAAAGGAATATCATTTTCACCGCTTTGTTATTCCTTTTCGAAGGAACAACACTTTTTCACTTTGTTGTTCCTTTCCAAAGGAACAACATCTCTTCCATTTTGTTGTTCCTCTTCGAAGGAACAACACACCTCCATTTTGTTGTTCCTTTCCAAAGGAACAACATTTTCACCATTTGTTGTTCCTTTCCAAAGGAACAACACTTTTTGCATTTTGTTGTTCCTTTCCGAAGGAACAACATTTCTGTCTTTTACTATTCCTTTCCGAAGGAACAACATTTCCGCCTTTTTGTTGTTCCTTTCCGAAGGAACAACACATCTGCATTTTTGCTATTCCTTTTCGAAGGAACAACACTTTTTTTTTTTTGCTATTCCTTTCCGAAGGAACAACACTTTCATTTTTATGTTGTTCCTTTCCAAAGGAATGACACTTTCATTTTCTGTTGTTCCTTTCTTAAGGAACAACACTTTTCATTTTTGTTGTTCCTTTCTGAAGGAACAATATTTCCGTATCTTTTGTTTGTGCTTGTTTTATTTTGTTTTTCTAATTAAGGAACAGCTACTGCTTCGATTAAGGAACAACAATTTCGAGTATGTTTTCCCTTTTTGCTTGTGGTTTTTGTGTGCAACTATTCTTTTGCTGTCCCTCTAAAGAAAAAGCAGTTGTGCCATCTTGAGAACAACACTTTTGGAGTGCATTTTTCTTTTCCTTTTTTTTGTGTATATGTATGTTTTACCAGTTAGGGGATTTTTGTGAGTGATGTTCATTTAAGGCACAACTATACATTTATGCAAGAATACAAAAACTAGAGGATACTGAAATTAGCAAATCAAAGAACAATCGTTATCTTTAAAGAAATTGCTTTGAATTGATAAGAGAAAAGAGGAAAGGACACAAATATTTATATCACCATGCTATCTTTATTTCACTAATACCAATATGATTTATTATTTTTTTATCATGATGGTTCTTTCTAAATCCCCATAATTATCTTTGATCCTTATTATTGAATAAGAATAAGGGCATATTTTTTTCTCTATTGAGATGTTCAGACTTCTTCCACCATCCCTACTCTTAAGGAGTGTTGAGCCATCCTCTGTATATAAATACGACAAGTGCTATATAAAGAAGAAAAAAAAGAAAAGAAAAAATGTATATCTATATGACTTCTAACATGATTTGCCAGATGAAGGATAGGGGGTCTCATAAAGAGCCAGTCTACCATGATCATAAGGAAGAAAGTGAAGTGGCATTCCCACTATGACCACCACACTAGGGATATGATCCAAGAGGCACATCAGAAAAATACAAAATCCCTTTGAACAGGAGGTCTCATCACGAGTTGACTTGCCCACCTTTCACTCCTTGGTGAATGGCATTGTGACTCATCTAGTTACCAAGCCAGCACAATGGCCTCCATTCTAACATTGCACAACACTTTACTAGGCATACATAAAGGATTATGGTTCCAAGGGTGAAATAAACAACTCTGTCAAGGTTATGGACACCTGTGGGCAACAGAGCTCTGTTGATGGTATTGAAGTCATATTTATTATACACCAATAGTCATTATAAAACCCTTCTTCTTATATCTTTATAGTTATTTCAAATGATATTATGTATATAAACCTTTCGAACCTTTGATGCATGAAAATCATTTATAAATCAATCATGATGGTAAAAGTCGATAATGACTACATAAGAACTTTTATTCATGTTAGCTGTCCTATCCTTCACTTCTCACATCATATAACGACATTTCCATATTTATTAGTGATTCTATCATACCCCTCGTTTTCAGTAATCCGCTCATTTTTGTAAACATTTCATATATCTATATGTTGTTCCTTTATTCCTTTGTACGATTGGAGTTTAGCATGCTGCTCCTTCATTTGATGGTCGAGGATGACCTATCACATTATAGGGGGGCGTGGATGATATCCATAATTCGCTGGCATATGTGTCAGCTCATTATTGGGAGGAATTATGACTCAGGAATAACAAGCCTAATGGTATTTTGTTTCCCAATATGCATGGCTTGTTGTTCTGACACCATTTCCGTGTTTTGCTCTGCAAAAATTAGCAGTAAGTTAGAAATTTGAACAACCTGTTGTTCCATCATCATCTCTGCGTTTTTACAGTGTGCTAAGTGTGAATAGGATGGGAGGAAGATCAATTCATAGTGAGCCACATGTGTTAATGGTCTCTGATGCTGCACGAGAAATCTTAGCAAGGGTAGGATGGATAGCTCACCTTAACCATCTACAGCAATCCAACGAGACGGTGGCAATTGAGTTTCTGTAGAACCTGCAAGAAAATCATTCCATGGTGAGAGGGAGATAGATAGTAGTCACAGATGACATAATTTCTGAAGTTTCGAGACTACTAGCCACTAAACCTGTTTGGACTTTGAAAAATGTGAGACAGCGAGACGCCATAACCATATTCCAGGATGAAGGGAAAAACCTTATTGTAAGAGGGAAAGGAGTCCTACTGGTAACCCTAGGAGAGTTGTCGGTAGAATTGGCAAGAATTATCCAAAGCTACATCACTTGTGAGGGCAGAAAAGATGTGGTAAGACCACACCATCTCAAACTTTTAGCCGTGTTAAAGCAAAAATCTGCTGTGAATTTGCCTACGTTTTTAAATTTCTTATTACATGATGTTGCCTAAAGCATGAGGAAATCTCGTCATCTAGAGTGAGTAGTAAGCCACCATGGGTTAATTCAATTGATAGTCAGTTATAGTCTTACCCAAGAGTAGAGTAGTTTGGAAGAATTTATTTTCTCGATAGATGGGGGACTGGCTTTGCCAGCCCCAAAATGAAAACAAATTGCTAGCACATCGAGCAAACCACTGAAACGAAGACAATCTATTAGATTGGCAAGGAGCAGAGGAATGATGGGAACTTCCCAAGGAAATATTAGCTAGCTTGTGGAAATATAGGACTTAGAAGATGAACAACCCCCACAATTGGAAGGTGGGGAGAATGAAGAAGAATTGAATAAAAATGACGAAAAATAACTGGAGGAGGACACTGAGCAATCTAGTCAGGAAGAAGGGGAGGGAACAGAGCAGCACAATGAAAGTCCACTACAAAACCCTCTGCAAGAAGATGAATTGGCCCAGATTTTGGCCAATATGGGTAAGTATGTCCAACCTCACAGCCCACCCAACCCCCATACTGAAGAAGAGCCTCAGGAGCACTCCACTCATGATAAAAGTGCATCTGAGGAAATGTGTGAGGAGGAGGAAGAATAAGAGAATCACTCTGCTCATGATAACAATGAATATAGGGAGAAGAGTGATGAGGATGAGGAAGAGGAACAATCTTTTCCTAGTTAGAATACACCTGAAAAATTGCATGATGAAGAAGAGGTAGAAGAAGAAGATTCCCAGGAGACAACAGAACAAACTAGGGTTTCTACCCCTGAAAAACCTGATCAACATAACATTGAAGAAGTGTTCCAAGAAGGAAACATGGAAATTGGCCAAGATGAAGGTATAGTGCCTGAGGTACAAAACCTAGGCCCGAGAAAACAAATGGCTATTCCTTCTAAGAAAACAAAAGAAATTAAAGGATTGTGGAAGGAACAACAAAGATTTATTAACGTAATTAAGCAAGTTCGACAACAGATACGAGTCTTGAAATTTGTGAAGAACTCAAAAGGAACCTCTGGGGCAAAGCATGCAACCAGCCAGGTAAAACCCCATAAGAAAAAGACCAAGAGGATTGAAGTCCAACCTGTTATTCAGAATCGCGAGGAATAGGATTTGGTAGTTGCAAATGCAGAAGCACAAATGGACAATGCACCAGCCTATGATAAGAAATCCAGATAGAGGCATTGTCCTCTAGTGAGAAGGAAACTTAGACCATAAAGACGAGATGTCGCAATAAGGAGATTCAAGTAGATCTCCAGCCCAAAATTGTCATGTTGGATGACCCAAGGATAGTAACTCTATGAAAAGATTTTGCACAAGCCCAACAAATAATAGAGAAACTCACAGAGGAAACTATTCATCAAGAAGAATACCAGAAGTTACAACAACAACTCAAGAACATCAATGCATCGGAAAGCCAAGCCTTTGAAGGATGGTGAAAGGAAGAAGAAAGAGTAAAAAAGGTAACCCATAGACTAGATACAGTTATAAATCAAATGGATACCTTATGTTCTCTATATACTGATGTTCTAGCATGTAGGGCACCCACCAGAAACTATGATTTGTTTTTGATGGAAAGATATTTACAATTGAAAACTAAATTTGTCAAGGTAGGAGTTCCTATAGAGATAAAAACCGTTGATGACTTCATAAACTATTGTAAGAATTACGGGGTGAAATTTCGGTGACTGTTATGTGAATTTTATTTGCACAATCATGTGTTAGATGGAGAAGCAAAATAAAAACCTAGCCCTTTTGTGGGTGATGTCCAACTTCAGGCATTTATTTCCTTTTTTGTTAATCAGATAAAGTGGCTTAAAGCCTGAAATGTCTTTCAAAGACAGGAGAATGGATTAGATCTATGGGTGAGGGGTGAACCTAGAGACCCATTGCAATTATGGAATAAACATAGGAGCCTAATGAGAACTCAGGGTGTGATCCAGACATTGTGCCCTATTCACACAGCAGTCATCTGGCAAGGGGTAGAATACTTCTTTACCATCAAAGACCTTGCCATAGTAGGAGCCAAATTCTGATACGAGACTTCTAATCAAAATATCCAAAACAATGAACCATTCAATTATGAGAATTTTAAGATAGTTGTTGATCACTTGGGTACCTATGGTGACATCACTTTGAGAGAAGGCCCATCTTGGTTAGGTTGTAGGTTTCGAAGTCCAGTCATTTGGTATCCTGCACTAGCATATAGAGCCTTATATGAATTCCCTGAAGGTTAGACGGGACATATTTTTGAATTCTTAGCTAGGAATCATGGTTGTAGACCACTGACTGAGAACCCTTCTCCATCCTATTCCCTAAATTCCTTGCATGTCAATTACAATGTTTTCATGAGCGCATGAAAAGGGGTAAGCATGCGGGTGTGTTGAACATTAGAAACGATATGTAATTGCTACTCATTTTGTTATCTTTTCCTTTAATTCATAAATTCTTTACATTATGAAATGGGCATATGATGAAGGATTAAAATAAAGTTCAATAGATTTGTAAGTAACGTAAAATGACTAATTATTACCTTTTTCTATTCAGAAATTGAAGAAAATGGAAGATTGCCATTTCAAAGGAAAAGACAAGGCGAAACCAACTATTGTCACTTTGAGAGGGAACCACATCCAGATGAGGCAATCCAGATTGGAGCACATGAGCCAAGAAAAGGAAGAAGAAATAACAAATCAGTGCAAGAAGATGAGGAGATAACTAAAGGATAACGATATGGTGAATCCCTCAGGATCCTTTGGTCCTGAGGGATCACTACCTTAAGAATATCTGTATCATTGATATTTTCGCCTAGCCTCTATAAAAAGGGACACTGTTGCTAGCCTATGGATATTATTGTTTTTTTATATAATTTACTATTGTAAACTAAACTTTGATCATCGAATCTCTCTAAAGACTGATTAATGTAACTCCATTTTCATGATTAATATATAAACTTTGTTGTTTTTCTGTCTTTGATTCTGGAGTAACCATAGCAGTGCATCCCTGGAGGCTAAGGGCCTAGCCCTAGTGGATCACTTGCTTTCTATACCATTATTTTTGAATTCCAAGTCGTGTGTGGTTTGATTTCTTCTACTTGTCTCACTCAGTAATTTGTTGTTCCTTATCATTTCGTGTTTTGGATCTGTTATATTTCATTCAGATTTGAATAGTAAGGTTATCTTCTGCAACTAGAATGTTATGCTATTTATTCTAAAATCGTATCACATTGTTGTTCCCTTACAAATTGGCATTACTGTGTAACATTTCCATTCTTTTACAGATTAACATTACTATTCGTTTACAGAGTAATGGTGTTGTGCATTTATTGATCAGTATTATTGTCTATTTAGATAGGGTTTACCTTTAAGTGTGATTGCTGTTCATTTAGATTGTCGTTCCATTGTAACTCCAATTTTTTATTCTTCATAACCGTGATTAATAGTTGCTATTTTGAAACCTAGACTCCTTCTTCCATGATTATAGATTCGTCGTGTGCTAACATTTGATTTAGTTTGTTGTCCGTTTACATTTCATTCAAGTTGCTGTTCAATATTTCGTAAGATTTATATTAGTTTGTTGTTCCATTTTCAGTTGGTTGTTCAAATCATTTCTGAGTTAAAGGTTGTTTCTTAATTCCTTTAGATTACTATTGCTACTTAATTCATTTCTGTAAGTTAAACCTTTGTTGATCATTCTTTTCAAATATATTAGTTGTTGTTCCCTTTCTTGTTAATTGAATTATCATTTCCAGTAATTGCCTTGGTATGAACATAATGATCTGCAACTGTAGTGAACATTGGATATTACTGTCTGGTTCCCAGATTAGAGATCTTCTCTTTAATTTCTTTTCAGTTGCATCAGTTTACAAAGGGAAGAGTTATCATTGCTGCACCCTTGACTGATGAAGTGCTGTAGTTTCTTAAATGAATGATTTAGTTACAAAGCATTTCAATTTCTTTCCATTACATTTAGAGTTTGTTCCAGTATTTATTTAGTTTTATCACTATACTATTAGTATTACTCTTGACAAGTGACTGCCTCAGACTGAGTACACTCTTTGAGATAACAAATCGTACCTAGATTGATAATTAATGTAGGGTAAATAGAGGTGAAAAAGACCCTTTTTACTACTCGACATGTAGGTGGACATGTTTTTCGCTATTGTTTTAACGAGTTTAATAACAAGGATAACTTAGTATTCTTCATGTTTAGAGAGTTTGAAAAAGGGAAAAAAGGAAACTCTATCCCATCTATAATGGACGAGTTTGTCGCTATTGTTTTAACGAGTTTAACAACAAGGATAACTCAGCCCTTTTCATGTTTAGAGAGTTTGAAAGGGGATGAAAAGGAAACTCTAGTAGTTCTTTCTCGTAAAATAATCCCTTAAGTCCAAAAAGGGATAAGATAATACAAAAGGGATGACTTTTATATCACTTTAACCATATGGGAACTACTATGGTTATGTAGGATGGTTTTGTCTGCAGAATAGACAAAACACTTCCTTGGCTTCGTCCGCAGAATAGACAAAGGTGAATGGTGTGCCATACCAATCACATAACCAATAGGGGAATTCATATGGTAGGATGGTTTCGTCTGCAGAATAGACAAAATGCTTCCTTGGCTTTGTCCACAGAATAGACAAAGGTGAATGGTGTCTCTGACCAATCACATAACCTTCAGGGAAACATATCTTTTCAGTTGTGCTCGTCCGCAAAATAGACAAGGGTGCATGCACCCTAAGCTTCATTACATTCACCAGATTACTCCTGGCAATCAGGTGGATCGAATGAAGGTTGAAGAGACATTCTTAATGGAAAAGGACCATTTAGGGATGATGTTTCACTTGGAGCTGTGCTTGAACCAGGAAATGAAAGCTGGTCAAAAATGAAAATTTTTCCTTCATGTGGGAAACACATCACTTGGAAGAGTGTCAAAACGATAGCCTCCATGTTATAAACATAGTCACGTCGAAGGAGTAGATTGTAATCTAATGGTCTTGGGACTACCATCACGTTCAGGTGAACAATTTTCCTTCTCAAATTGATCAATAACTTAGGAAGGATCCCTAACAGTCAACTGGTTCCTTTGTTAAAGCCTGACAAATTTTGTGTAACAACTTAAGCGATGGTGAGCCAAGAACTTTCCAAGTAGTTGAGGAAAGGATACTCATTGATGCCCCTTCATCTATGATAGTTCTAGACACGATCATTTTGTAAATTTGTACTATGACCCTGAAAGGTACGTAAGAAGGAAGGCAGGATATTGCTAGTTGATTCCAATCAAAGGAAGTGACTAAACTGTTTGGAGGGGGTACCAAATAAACGAAAGAAATAACCCCTTGATTCATAAGAAATGGGGTATTTTCCTCCTGTTGTGAAGGAATGGGTGGATTTCCCCCAAGTTCATTGGAATCTGAAGTAATAAAAAGAATTTGAACAGTATTTCTTTCATTTTCTTTAGGGATGGTATGATTTTTTGAAGGTAAAACTGGGTCAACTGTGACCTCGACCTGTTGACTTTGGTTGGGTATAGACTCATGAGATTCACTTTCAGAGTGAGTGGTTTCGACCAATGGTTGATTTAAGTCAGTCGGTTGTTCAACTAGTAAAGGACTAGGTTTGAGTTTCTTGTAGCTAGTTGGACGTCGCTATGGTGAAGTCGGACGGTTATTCAATACTCTTTTGGATTCATCCAAAAAAGGACAATAGTGAAGGGTGTGGTTCCCTTCACATAACATGCAAGGAACTTTGACCTTTCCCTTTTGTCCATGACCTTCACCATTACTAGTTGATGGTGTGTTGTCAACATTATCACCAGAGGTTGATGACACCGACTGGTGAGAATGGGGGGACCATTCTCTCAAGATCCGAGGAAAGCACAAACAATCTTGATGAAAATGGTCTCCTCTACAAATTATGCATAGAAATCTAGGTTTTAAAAGTCTAGTGTGTAGATTTTCACCAGATGATGCATTGTTGCCCCCTTGCTGAATTGGCTTCTCCTTCCCTTTCTTCTTATTCTCAGTCACATGGTTACTAGCATCACTACTTTCACCAAGAAAATAGGAAGAAGGGGAGGGAGAAACAAACGAAGAAGAAGGTGAAGGGTCAACTTTAGTATTAACTAGATGTTGATTCGAATGCAGTGGAAATGCGGGATTTTGAACCACAGAGGTTGAGAACAGCCATATTGGTAGGCCAATTGTAATTCTCAGAAGGGATAATGTAGCCATATACAGAGAACCAACATTTCCGAAAGAATAAAAAGGACTAGAATTCCTTTCAAAAGGGATTCCCTAATTGGTGGATCTTGGATTTGTCTCCATATATCTGAACCTAAGGTCAACTAAGGAACAAGGATGTTATTCCAAATTCAATAAATTTTAATGACGCTTTGACACAACTTTGCTTATTCAGTTTTTAAGAGTCGAGAAAAATCTAAAGATGACTCTAGTCCCCTTCGATTTTTAATGAGCCTGAAGTCACAAGTGCTCAGATGGACCTTTTCTTTTAAAGTTTCAAAAAGGAATGAAAGTGAGTACTCTAGAAAATCTAGACAAAGGGATTGCCAAACCAATTGCAGAACTACAATATACACCTTGGTGAAAAATTAAAGACAAATTGCCAAGGACTGATGTACGACAGTCAATCTTCCCGAATGCTGAGGTCAGTGCATTGCGATCGATAGGGCGGTGGACACTGCTTCCTATGGATAAAGGATATAAGCCTATTATGGTCTCCCAATATATACGCGATGGTACAGGGAGCACAAGTCCATGCTAGCACTTGTCGTATCAAGGAAGAGGAATCACCCAACCTTCGATGAAAATGATAGTTACTAGTTTTTAGGACGTCGGAACATGTCTCTAGCCTAGACCTCTAGATGCGTCGCATTAAGTTCTAAAGCATTGTTAGGTTCATTGAGATTTATTTTAGAGTTGATCTTTGTTTAAATTCTTCCTTTCAATGGTTCATCGTGTGATGTTGATTTAAAATTCCTAAAATGAAATCTACAATGATAAACAATCATTGTTTATTTTGAGAAATGGAAATCCTAGCTACTAGGGAAAGAAAATTATGATTCTTTCAAACAAAGAGCAAAGAGCACACACTAATGCACTTTCCTAAATCATTTTTTTCAGACAAACTAAATGCAAATGGAAATGCATGTATTTGTTTTTTCGTTCTCCTTAGTGTGAAAAAAATGCCAAAATGGAAAACTACATGTATTAAAGATCTGAAATATTTTACTCAAAATGAAATTTCGACAATTTCTTTTTCAAAATAGATGGGAAGACTAAATGAAACTTTTCAATTTCGAATATAAAATGCTTTCATCACTTTGAATATCAAAAAAACAAATCAAATACATGACAAAAATTTCAATCCACTATCTAGGGAAGGAAGAATCCATGACACTTCTCTTTTTGACACAAAACAAGAGTTACGACACTTTTTGTACCAAAACAACAGTTTGATTTAAGCAAATTTTTGACAAAGGATTGTGAATGATGGACAAATACATAAAAAAAAATTACTAATCCTAATCAATGGAGGATGATCTATGTGATGCAAGCAGGCTTCAGTAATGAGTTATTGTCCGTAAGCAGCAAAAAAAACTAAACAAACTGAAAACAAGGACAAAAATCCCAAATTTCTAGAATGGAAATTGGTTCATTCAGTCATCACATCTGGGCTTCATAGAAATAGGATGCATTGTACTTTACAAACTCGAGAGGTGCAATGCACACTGGTTGACAATGACAGACAGTGCGATGGGCCACAGAGCGCAACTAAAGTGGGTTTTGGCTCAAATTTGCAGTTGTTTTTAGTGAGTTAAGATGAGCTATGATGGAAAGTAAAGAGAAAAGTACATAGGACTGATCTTTAGATGTTACTGAGCTACCAAAAGGGGATTTAGAATGCTTTTAAGTCAAATGTTCAATTTATAAACTAAACCAAAGATTGGCTAATGTAGCATTTATCTACTATGCAATTGTAGAGCAAGAGCAGCTTGAAGGCTACCTGGCTGACTTCAGGCTCTGTCTATAGCTTATAAAATAACAAAGAACAACTAGCAAACATCTATTCGATCCCCAACGGATTCACCATTTCGTTTCCAGGAAAACTAGTTTCTTTTCGATCGACTTGCCGTCTAAGTTTGGTAGCTACCCTAGAAACAATAGTTCAAAGTAATTAAATGATTTCTCCTATGCACAATAGATAAGAGAAGGATGAGAGGACCAACCTGGAACTTACACTTAATCCTTTGCCTGATATTTCCCCCCCTTGACAGAGCTCGCAACTCCTCTCCGTACTTATCCTGCTTGAAGAGTACCTGTAGAAACACAGTAGCAAAGAACCAACAAAGCATCTTGATCTATTGTAACATAAACACTACAGAATCAGATATATAATGAACATACATTGGTATTCACAGATAATAACATTCCCAAGTGCTCAATTATATGGAAGAAAACTTGAAGAAATTTATTAAATAGAAGGGAGAATTACAACCCAGTAGTATGATCCAGCATCATCCTCTCACCATGAAGCCCTCGTCAACTCATGAAATAGCAAGATGACACCAAAAATCAATGCTTGTTGGGTTGTGTTATATTCTTTCCACAACTAACCTACATAGGTTAGTCATGGAAAGAATATAACACAGCCCAACAATCTCCCACTTGTTGTTTTCTTTCCACAAGGGGCCACAGGAGAGCTTAGTCACTTTTCCAGCGCTGAAATGCCCATTGTTTCTCTACACCAAGAGAACTTCTCAGAGCTCACAAATTTTGTCATTGCATCTACAATATTCTTCAAAGTGTCCACCTTTACCAGCAACACCTTTTTGTCTTTTATCATATCCCTCACAAAGTGATACTGAACATCAATGTGCTTTGTCTTTGAATGATAAGCAGGGTTCTTTGCCAAGAAAATTGCACTTTGGCTATCACAGTCTATCCTTATAGCTCCCTGTACTAACCCCATACTTGAACACAATCTCTGCAACCAAACTGCTTCCTTGCTTGCATGAGTGGCTGCCATGTATTCTGCCTCTGTAGTTGATAGTGCCACTACAGATTGTTTCTTACTCATCAACTGACTGCACCTCCAAATAGGTTAAACACATACCCACTTGTAGATCTTCTCTGATCCAGATCTCTAGCCCAGTCTGCATCAACAAAGCCATGAATATCCAACACTTCTTCTAATGCTGGTCTTCCTTGTAGCACAACCATAATCATAGTGCCCATCAAATACCTAAAAACCTCTTCATTGTTTTCTAGTGCTCGTTCCCATAGTTCAGATAAACTGCTCAATAGCCACTGAATGTGCAATGCTTGGTCTACGTATAGACCATTTTATAACCACCATGCTATTGACTGAGCACTTTCATCATGGACTGAACCTGTCCTCTTCCTCTTCGTTGTCGTCCTTGGGACACTGTGCAAGTATATAACTTTACACCTACAGAATAAGGACTCACTGGTTTACTATCCTGCATATTAAAACCTAATGCTATTGTCTCAACATACTCCTTTGGTTTCACCATTAGCCTCCCATCTTTTTCCTGAGCTCTTTTAATTTCCAATGCCAAAAGTAATTAGTTTGCCAACACCAATTCTTTCATATCGAATTTGGAGGACAATTGGGTCTTCAAATCCTGGATAATTTCTTTGTCATTTCCACCAACAACATATCATCCACATACAAGACCAGATAAATAACACGGTCACCAATTAATTTAAAATACACACAGTGATCTGCTTTGCTTCTGGTGAAGCCAAGTCCACATATAAATGTATCAAATTTCTGATACCACATCCTTGGTGACTGTTTTAACCCATACAGAGACTTCTTTAACTTGCATACTAGTTCTTTCTTAACCTTCACCGCAAAGCCTTCAGGTTGCTTCATGTAGATTTCCTCTTCCAAATCCCCGTGAAGAAATGTTGTCTTCACATCCATCTGTTCTACCTCAAAATCAAAA
>APFE030345993.1:31134-65525 GCA_000404065.3 Pinus taeda | reverse complement strand
TGCCTCTGTATTTGATAGTGCCACTACAGATTGTTTCTTACTCATCCAACTGACTTCACCTCCAAATAGGTTAAACACATACCCACTTGTAGATCTTCTCTAATCCAGATCTCCAGCCCAATCTGCATCAAAAAAGCCATGAATATCCAATACTCTATCCAATCCTGGTCTTCCTTGGTAGCACAAACCATAATCACTAGTGCCACGCAAATACCTGAAAGCTCGCTTCACTACTGTCCAATGCTCCTTCCCTGGTTTTGACATAAACCTGCTCAATACCCCCACTGCATGTGCAATGTTTGGTCTAGTACAGACCATTGCATACATCAAGCTACCGACTACACTTGCATATGGAACATGAGACATGTCCTCTTCCTCTTCTTGTGTCTTCGGACATTGTTCAGCAGATAACCTCACACCTACAGGAATAGGAACCTTCACCAGTTTAGCATGATATTGTCCACTTTGGGCCTAAGCCCTTATGGATTTGTTTTTGGGCTTTACCCCCAAAAGGCCTCATACCAATCGATATATTTGTGCATCCTTATATACCCATTATCCTCCCCACTTCTAGTCAATGTGGGACTTTGGTTGCATACCCAACAATCACACTCAATTCGAAGAAATGTTTATTTTGTGTTCCTTTTAGGATCTTGATGGGTCATGTGGTATGCAGACAAGGATTGACGGTAGACCCTATGAAGATCATGGTCATAATAAATTTGGAGGCACCAAGGAGTGTGAAATAGCTATGTGCAATGTTGGGGCATATAGGATACTATAGGAAATTCATTAAGAGCTATGCCTAGATAACCGTGCTGATGGAAAAACTGTTAGAGAAGGATGTTACGTTCTATTGGAATGGAGAATGCTAGATGAGCTTACATGTGCTAAAGGAAAAAATGGTCATCACGCCAATCCTAGCCTTCATGGAATGGAAGAAGGAATTTCATACGCATGTGGACGTGCCATGTATTGCAATAGGAGTAGTACTGAGACAAACCAGTGAAGGGGACTTGGGTCACCCTATAGCATTTGCAAGTAGGAAGCTATCCAAAGATGAGAAAAATTATTCCTTGACAGAGCATGAAAGACTAGCTATGTTGTACATGTTGCAGAAGTGGTGAGCACCAGTATTGCAGCAATAATGTTGCAACTCGTGGGCTGCCTTCTTTACTCTCATCAAGTCGGTAGTTCGTAACAAACTTGGAAGCGACGGTGCTGTATGCACAAGTACTAGTTCTTATTGCAGGTCGTCACTTGGTCAGTCAGCACAAGATCACTAGGAGCTCAAGCCAACTTCTATGGATTCCAAAAGAAACTCTATATGTGATGAAAGGAAAGAAAAATAGATGCTACTCTAATTACAGAAAGGAGAAAGACTGAAATGTAAAGCAAACCAAGTAAATCCTACTGAACCAACTAATCCTAGTTTTGCAGAAATACCTGTGAAAATCATGAAAAGAATGGCATTTATCTATTCAAATAAGTAAACAACATCTAACTCACCTATTCCTAGAAGTAAATGAGAAAAAACATCTTTTTTGGATTTTTATGTATTTTTATGTGAATTTGACATGTATGTGATTTATTGTTTGTAAATGTGGCAGCGAATAGGTGGTGTTGAAAGGTGGTTTTGGGACTTTAGAGAATTCAGGATGGCATGGTTGGGTCCTAAGAGGTCTTAGGTGGCCTTCTGGAGGCTTTTCCCACACTTGGCCTTCAAAAGAAAGCCTATAGGAAAATCTACAGGAGGACACAGGAAATCTACACGAGGAAAAAAACATTGTTCTATAGGAGGCCTACAGGAGGAGGCCAAGAGTAGTTTTGGCTATTTTGAGGGTTTGAGAGTGGGTGGAAAAGGTGGATGAGGGTTGGAATGAAGTTTTAGGACACCTAGGATCTACCAAGAATCATTAGGAGAGAGAAAGATGATTGGATTTGCTGAAGGGGAGAGGATGAAATCCTATGGAAAATGCACGAAATTAAGGCAGAATTGAGGGGAGACTTGGGTGACCTGTAGGGCATGGATCAAATGGAGGATGGGATGGCTGATAGCCTAGACTTCTACTAGAATATATCTACTACATAAAAATTTGAGAGTCAACCAATGAGATTAAGCAATTAGTGAAATAAGTGCATCTAGAAAAACATAGTTTCGCATCCAACTAGTCTAAACTATGGTATATTAAAGGAAATGCTTGAGAAATGTTGCAAGAAAGGAAATCATGAAAGAATACTATTGTGAATAAATAAATTAGCATGATGGAGAAGTTATCGACCAAAGAAAACTAGACTATTAACCAACTAAAAAGTTATAAACACTAGAAGTCTTATGAATGAGGAAAATCTGCGTTTTTGGGGTAGCAAGAGGGTCGTTGCCTCAGATCATGGTCCCAAAGGGAGGAACATAGGCCAAAGAATTGTTGCTAGCCTTTTTAATCTTTTCTTTACCACTAGTTAACCTGCTATAGAAAACACAAATGGAAGCAAACTACTAAATAATCAAAAGAAACCTATTCTTAACCATGAAAGAAATACATCTAACAACAATCTAATCTACAACTGAAATAAAACATACAAATAAAGGTAAAAAGGAGCTTCATTGGTTGGATTGGGCCCTAACCTAAGAGCTTCAGCCCTCTGAGGTAACTCAGTGCTAACTCAAAAATGATTCCATTTTTATTTCAAAACAATAACAAGATTAGATGGAACTGTCAAAATAATAAGCTCAAAGTTGAGCAGAGTTTACATAAGAAAAAGTACAACAAAAATCCAACAAAAATATAAGCCTAGTGAGGCCCTAGGCCTCTCTATCTATACAAATGAAGCTACCAATAACTTCCTTAAAATCTAGGAGGCTTGGCTCCCAAAACTTGAGATAGTCATCATTCATCCTCCACTTGCTCGGCTACCTGCTGATGCATGATTTGGCCTCTTGTACTTCGAGCTGAATGAAGGGTAATTCAAAGTGAGGAGTAATAAATGAGGGGGAATCACTCCTATAAGTCCTCTCCTTTGTCCACTTCGAGTTATTGCTACCATTTATCTACTGGATCCTTGACTTTGACCACAAAATTCATCAATAATCTGTATTAAACACATATTAGACCACATGGCATCATAACTAACTCAACTCACTCTATAAGCATAAATATAATTATAAAATAATACAATAAGCTAATAAAATGGTTGATTTGACTAGGTTAGGAGGTAAAATGAGCCCATATAATTACCCATTTATGAGGCTCATCATCAACCTCGTACTGAAAGTGTTTCTCATCCTTTGAGAAACTTAGTCCATCTCCTCATCTTTTATGGCCCTAGTGGCCTCCCTAGCATCCCATGCTTCTAATGTGGTCTCCTCTTCCTTGTCATAGAATCTTGCCTTCCTGTCTATTTCTTCCCACTGATCCTACTCTTCTTCTTCTCATCTGCCTTCCAGCATGCCTAGCAGCAGTGAGGGACTCAATTTGAGGCCAATCCAATTGTTCTTCAGCCTCTGCATGGAGTGCTTATACATTGCCACTCTCCCTATTGGGGAATGATATTCCCTGATCTGCAAATTGTGTGGTAAGGTGTTCCATCTCCTCATACATGCATGCACATAGTCATCCCCAGGTAACCTTTCCATATCCTCAAAATGTGCAATGGCTTGTTCTTGATCACTTATATATCTTGGGGTAATCTAAGGATTATTAGAAAGTAGGTTACATGTGCTAATGAGTGCCATGGGGTTTGATGGCTCAGCTCTGATCATTAATGGCTCATTCTGCTCCTTTATCATCAACCTTCTTATTTCTACTGCCCTTAACTCTTCATGGTTCATCCATAAGGCCATGGCTATTAGTTGTAGATCCCCTAACCTAGCATTAGGGTCCCACATATTCATGTATGTGAGGGTCATGTTATGCAAGTAGAATTCTACCATCTTTTCCTTATCTTCTAATGTGATTTAGTCACACAGGTCCATAAACTGGCTGTAATCTTGGAAAGGCATTGTGCCTCTTTATGTCAAAGTATTTATCTAAAATTGCAACCATTGGTCCTTGAGATACAAGCCATAAGATTTTTCTGGTGTCCTACATTGCAATGCCTCCATGGACCAGCTGGCCATGCATGCCAGTTGGGTCTCTTTCTCTTGGAGCTGCCTTCTTAGTAATTCATTTTCTGTTTCAAGTTGGCTTCTTGTAGTTGCTTCTCTATATCTGATAGCACTCAAATATCTACCCATTTCTCTGAGTTTTCTCTCCATATGGCCAATATCCTCAACTCCCTTTGATTTGGCTATTTGCATCCACCTGTGTGTTCTTATTATCACTTTCTCTAATTCAAAGAATAGTGGAATTGCAAATTTTTGTGGAATTATTCTCCCCCCCTCAAGAAGATTGTAGTAGGAGCCAAGACTGGGCTGGTGATCAGGTTCTTGCAGCTCTTCTTCTTCCTCCTTTCCCTGTGGCTATCCTTCTACCCTTTTCTCAAGCTTTTCGATCTCCTTTAGTTTTGACGGGATCTCCTGTAGAACTGTCTGTGCTTCCTATAGGACTGTTTTTGGGTCTTGTAGTTCTACCTTTTCTTTCCATGTGGCAGATCTAGGAGTCCCCCTTTCATATGTGATAGGTTCCTTGGAAAGGGAATCTTTTCCTTGGGCAGAGGGTGAATCTTCAACAATAATTGGCACTTTTGAACAAGGCTGGGGTTTCCCTATTTTGATTCTTGTGCTCTCCCTAGCCATGAAATACCTTGAGGTCTACCCCTTCCCCTTTTTCTTTGGCTTAATTGGTGTGTTGAGGGCATTGAGAGTAGCTATTGCATCTCTTTCTAGAGTCTCAGGGGACACTTCTATCTTCTCTACCCCTTTTTCTCCTCCTTCAGTTTCTTTCTTTGTCTCTGTTTGCTCTATTTCTCACTGCTCTGTTTTTTTAGCTTTCTCCTCCTCTATCTTATTTTCTTCCTCCTTCCCTTCTTATTATTCTAAATTACCATTTTTGTCACCCTATTCCCCTTGCTGCTCTTCCTCCTCATTGCTAGTAGGTTTGATATCATAGGGCAGGGTCTTTATGTCATCTTCTGCTGTCATGTTTCGGAAGATTTCCCATGCTATAGGCAGTGTAAATGTATGGAGGGCTTCTTCCACTAAAATTTTGATTAAGCCATGGTGAGCTAGCTACTCTAGATTTCCTGCTTTTACTTTAGTACTAGATTCAATGAAGAACTACAGGAGGAAGCAAGGGATGCTAATCTTCTGAGGGGCTGGATTGTCCATGCCATACCTTAATTAATGAAGGAGTCTAGAGTGGTAACCATAGACAATGTTGTACCTCCCCTCATAGGAAATATATTTGATTATATTGTAGCTGACCTCATCTGAAGGGTATGGTATGCTATCCATTCTAATGCCATTTTTATCCTCTACATGGGTTTCATTGTTTTGGAAAAAGTTTTTCTTAGCATCTTAGCCAATTGGTTTCTCATCCTTACTCCAAAGCAATCCAAGAGGAAGGGTAGTGACCCTGCTGATAAATTCAGTGGTTATCTCCATGGAAAGGGCTCTAAAGGTGACAGCGGCACGTGTTTTGGTGTGAGGGACCAAAGAGTGGGCAAATTCTTCAGCAATCTCCTCATCAAACTGTCAGAATTTCTCAAGAATGTTCATCCAAGTTTCTCTTGTGAATATGTCCACTACTTGGGGATGTGCATGGAGCCTGGAGGAGTTGGTGGGCTCCTTCCTCATAAAACCTCTTGTCATTTTGTTTATGCTGTTTTGGGAAACCAAATGTGGAGAAGGAGACAACAATTTTTGAAGAAAAACAGAGAAACAGAGAGATTGTGTTTTTTTTAAGAAATAAGCAGAATTTTTTTTATGTATATCTTCCACCTAAAGGCTTTATTTCCTCCTCAAAATTTAAACACTGCTTGAATATCTTGATATTCAATGGTGATATGCATAGAAACTACCTCCTCAGCCTGAGAATTATGCTAAAACCCATGTTTTCTCCCTTCAAAACAACGCACTGGCCCTCCCATAGAATTCCTGTAGGCTCTCCTGTAGAACCTATAAGTGCTCCTATAGAAAATGTCGAGAGCAGGAATATGGGATAGATCAATGGAGAATGATGGTTACGAGGTTGTGGGGGAATAAGGAGATTGCAGGAATGGAGTTTCAAGGAGAGAATGAAGGAAAAGGTGGTGAGAGTGCTCGGGAAGGAGTACATATTGCTTTTTATGGATATTTCTGGTGATGGAGGGTGAGCTGACCAAGTATGCGTTGGCCATATTTAGACCATTTGTCCCCAGCTACCTTCTCATCATAGCCCTCTCCTTGTAATCATCCCTCATGATTGCATCGGAGTTCACACTTCCTCCACTACCTGTCCTTGACATCTTTCTTGAGTTGACTGTGCGCACGTGTGGGTGACATCTTCAGACGAGTGGAGTCAACTAGATGAAGGTTGCCAAGTTAACTGGCCACCTTTCCCTCATTCAACCTCAACCATCTCATTTTTGTTGCATGCCTTCTAATTACACAAATGCAAATGGAGGAGTGGGTTATTTACTTACCTGAGATTTGAATGCATTTGTTGTGAAGGTTGTGGCTCTTTCTCCCTACTACATGTGTTTGTTTCTTTTGATGCATGTTGTCTACCTGCTAAGGTGTCGTTGTGCCTTGTGTAGGTTCTTCTTTGGCTGGATCTGATCTTCAGGTGTCTTCTTCAACCTTCATATTGGCACCTTCTTTCTACTGATGCTAGATTTTAATGAGATCAACTAATACATGAATTCCTATAGGAACTCCTATAGCTACTTCTCCCTTTGAAACTTTAGCTTCTTTCTGTGCTTGGAGCTGTGACGATGATTCTAGATATGTAGATAGAGATGGAGAGGTAATAAGTGGGCTTCAAGTGAGGTTTATGGTGTTGTTTTCTTTCTTATTTTTTTGTTTTTTTTCTTTCCCTGAATAACTATTTTTTCTATGTTTTTCTTAGACAGGAAGAAGGATGATCCTTGGGGTGTGATGCAGGCTTGGACATGATGGGAAGGAGGTTTGAAGATTGCAGGAGGATTTATAGATTTTTTATGAAGCTTCCATGTCCCTCAAACTACCTTTTATATCGATTTCTGGCTCTCTGTAATTCCTACAAGAGCCTCCTGTAGGAAACACAGTTTTTGAAAAATAAGCGCAGCGAGGTGAAAAAAATGCCAAGAATGATGGAGAAAGGTGTGGGAAGGTAGGATAGGTGCTGGTGTTGGTCTCAAGGCTCCCTTGGCACCTTTTTCTACTTCCTATAGTCCTCTTTCAAACTTGCAATGCAACTAGAAATTCATTTTCCTTTTTCTCTCTTTTTTGTTATTTTCTTTTTTGAAAACAACTAGGGTGCCTCAGGGAGGTTTTCACCCTAATTTCCTACCCTGGGTGCCTCCAAGGGAGGTTTTCACCCAAGGATCTTATTTTTCTCTTTTATTTTTTTTGATATCACTGGGCCGCCTCAGAAGAGGTTTTTAACCCAATGATGGGACTCAAGCACCTCATGGAAATTTTCACTTGAGTACTTTTTTTTTTTAATTTTTTCCTTTTTCTTCAGTGAGTGGATGAAGTGGAGGCTAAGTCATGCTCCACTACCATCACTGTCTTATTCAAATCTTCAATGAAATCTAGCTTGGAGAGGGGTTTCTTGTATACTTTCAACAAATTGCCATTAAGAAGCATGGGGATAGCTTCATCATCAATGGTTCTGATCAGAACTGAACCATTTTCATTGCATTTCTCCAAGTGTAGGGTCCCAACCATCTTGTCCTTAGCTTGCCCTTGAAATCTTTGTATCTTGAATCATAGAGTAGTGCCCACTCTCTCTCTTGGAATTTATTCTCCATGATGTTTTTGTCATGTCATATCTTTCTCTAAAGCTTAAATACCTTCGTATGGAGAAGGGCCTGCATTCTGTGTTCATCCAACCATTGAGATGAAGTAATATTCCTTTATGTGCATGGTTGAGGTCTAGGTCCAACTGAGCTGCCATCCTCAGGGTATTGAATTAAAATTCTATTGATAGCAAAACCTTCTTCCCATAGACTAGCTCATTGGGTGTGAACCCTGTAGTGGTCTTCCACGTTGTATTGTAGGCCCAAGTGGCCTCAACTAATCTATCTGCCTAGTCTTTTCTGCTGCTGCTCACTACCTTTGTCAGGATCCCTTCCAATGCTCTGTTAGTGACCTCCACCTACCCATTGGCTTGTCGATGGTAAGGGGTTGAAGTCCTGTGCTTGATTCTATGATGTGTGAGCAGGTCTTCAACCAGATTGGAAGTAAACTGACTACCTTGATGTATGACCAATTCTATTAGATACCCGAACATGTAGAATATGTCCTCTCTCAAAAATTCAGCTACTTTTTCCTCTGTCACCACTTTGATTGCTTTTGTCTCTGCCCACTTTATTAGGTAATTGGTGCACACAATGATGTATTGCAAGGAGGGCTAATAGACCCCACAAAGTCCATGCCCCACTTCTCAAATGGCTCAAAGGTCACTTGAGGTTGCATGGCCATTTCATCCTTTGGAGTAGGTTTCCCTATCCTCTGACACCGATCACACTAGCTGGTATATATCCTCACATCCTGCTGAAGAGTGGGCCAGTAGTAGCCTTCTTGTAGTGTCTTAAAGGAAATTCTCTTTTCTGCAAAATGACCTCCATAAGGCCCATCATGACAGGTCAGGAGGATGTCGAAGACTTCCTCCTCCTTGAGACATCTTCTTAAGATGTGATCTAGGCCAAGTTTGAAGAGATTTCCCCCAATCCAGGTGAAAGGGGTGCTTTTCCTCACTATCTTGCTCTTCTCTTTTAAGGATAGATGTGGTGGAAACTATGCTGAAACCAAGTCGTTTGCTATATCAGTAAACCATTGAGAAAGTACTGAGATAGAAAACAGATGTTCATCTAGCATTTGGTCATCCACCGTTCCTTCTTCACCTGCAGGAAAATTTACTCTAGACAAAAAGTCAACAACAACATTTTTTTACCAAGCTTATCAATAATGGTCAAATTGAACTGCTACAGTAAAAGTGAACTGTTGCAGTAAAAGTAACCATCTAATAATGTGAGAATTCACATCTGGTTTGTTCATTAAATATCTAATTGCAGCATGATTAGTGTGCAAAAACGTTTGATAACCTGTGACATAATGTCTAAATTTGTTTAAGGAATGTACAACAGGTAGGAGTTCCTTCTTGGTCACTGTATAGTTTTTTCTTATAAAGCATATGGCATAAGGCAAGTTTTCATCAATTTGACCTAAGGTTGCCCCTATTGCTTTGTTCAAGGCATCCGTGTGAATGCGGAAAGGTAGGGCCTAGTTTGGGCTTCTTAGAATTGGGGCAGTCATGAGCTTTCTCTTCAAGGTATCTAGGGCTTCCTGACAGTTTTCCGACCATATAAACTTGACATCTTTACCTAAAAGGCCAAACAAAATAAAGGCTAGCTTGCTGAAATCTTTAATGAATCTTCGGTAATACCCCGCTAAGCCTAGGAAACTTTTGACATCTCTCACCTTTTGAGGAGGTGGGACCCTTTGGATGATGGAAATTTTGTTGGGGTCCACCTATAGTCCTTGTTCAGATATTGCATGACCTAGAACAATCCCTTCAGTCATCAAAAATTCACATTTTTTGAGACTGAGGGACAGGTTCATCTCAGTACATTTGTGTAGAACTTTTCCTAGATTAGATAAAGCTTCTTGATAGTTAGATCCATAAGCAGTGAAGTCATCCATGTATATCTCTACTGCATCATTTTTGGGTTGTGTTATATTCTTTCCATATAGTTAACAGGGGGTTTGAGGGGTACCCGTAACCCCACATTATGGGGTCCAGGGTAGTGCCCCAGAAAATTTTGGTTTTGGACCCTATGTTAGGTTGGGCAGACCCACCTATGGTTTTGTGCATGATTTTCGCACATGTTTTTTGGACGTGATGGTTTTCGGTCCATGGTTTTGGACACGATGGTTTTCGGTCCATGGTATTGGATGCTTTGGCATGTATAAATATGTATATTAACATTGAAAGGAACATAATGAAAAATCAAGCAGGTAGTCCCAGTTTTGGGATCCAGTGGGAAATCTCTGTCTATACGTGTTTTATGTGTTATGCTCTCGCATTTTTATATTTCCTGTGATTTAGAATTCGTATGCAGGTAATTTTTGTACGGGGTTAAAACCTACAATCATGAACTAATGCATAAAATATACTCAGTACCGCTCTTTGGAAAGTGGCTGGAGCATTACATAAACCAAAAGCAAGAACCTGGTATGAAAATGTACCCCAAGGACAAGTGAAAGTGGTTTTACCTTGGTATTTTGGGCTGATATGAATCTGATTGTACCCGCTAAACCCATCTAGGAAAGAGAAAAAAAATTTCCCTCCCAGATCATCTAACACTTGATCTATGAAAGGTAAAGGAAAATGGCCCTTTTTAGTGGCTTTGTTCAATTCCCGATAGTCGACACAGATTCTACACTTACCATTTTTCTTTGGCACTAGCACGAAAGGAGAGGCCCATTCACTATCAAAGATGGGATAGATGAATCCTGCATCAAGCAATTTTTGTAGTTCTTCCTTAACAATATCTTTAAGTGCTAGATTCATCCTCCTTTGAGGTTCCCTGACTCACTTGCAATCATCCTTGATGTATATATGATGAGCACATATTGAAGGGTGCACTCCCTTCATCTCCTTATAACTCCAGGCAAAGGCATCTAGGTGTTTTCTCAACAAGCTACACAGTTTCTTCTCCTGGGAAGTGGATAGCGATGGATTGATTTTCAAGGTTCTTTCTTGGCCAAACTCTATATTCTTAACACGGAAAGAGGTGGAGTTGGCCACATAGAGATCAGTCGAGTTTTTTTTTTGGGTTTCTCTTACTATGTCTTCTAATGGTGATACACTGGGAGGTGGATTCTGAATCAAATTTTCAATCATATCATCCTCATCACGCTGTTTTCCCCCCATGGTGATTCCTAATGCACAAAGTAGTGTAGAATAGACTTCATCCTCCTATTCCTCCTCCATCCAGAGAGGTAGATCATGTTCTAACAAGGGTTGGGTAGAAGGATATATGATTAACTTCCTAGACATATGCCCATTCTTTATGGTCATGTTCCTAGCCTGACAACTGATGTAGGCATTGGCCGTAGCCAACCAGGGTCTTCCCAGAATGAGAAGATACCTAGTGAGCTTTGCCTTTGGCTAGAGAACTAAGAAATCAATAGGGTATTCACAAGAATTAATGGAAACAATCACATCTTCCACAATCCCCTCAGGGTCATGGTGGAGCGGGTTGCAAGCTGTAGCATGGTTGTGGTCTTCCTCAAGGAGCCATGGAGGTTGAGTTTGAGCATTGTGTCTTTTTTCATCACATTAATGGCAACTCCTAGATCAATCAGAGTGGGATCATGGTGCCATTGATGTGGACATCAACTACTGGGCTTCTAGGGTCCAGATATTTTGGACAGATTACCTACCCTAACATCAGGTCCAACAATTGCCTTATGAAATTGATGGTTGGGGCATCTCTCTTGCGCCTTCTTGGATTCCTAAAGAAATTCTCTTTGATCAACCTATTTTAGATAGACACATATTTTATGGCTTGGAGAAGTGGTATCTTCACACACAAATGTTTCAATTCTCCTAGGAGTTCAGTCTATTTTGGGGTAGGCTAGACTATTACAGATAGTCTCTTAGGAAAGGGTGGAACTGCTTTAGGTTCACTTTCCTCTTTACCTTCCTCAACCTCCCTGGGTGGAGGTTGGCTATCTGGGAGAAATTTCCGAGATCGCAAGTTAATTTCCTGAATCTCCACAGCATAAGATGGGCATGATGGTTCCCCACTATACACTTGCTGAGCCTGTCTATTTTTTGGGTTTGGATTTGGCTAGGTAGGAATCTGGGGTTGCTTTGGTGGAGGAGGAGGTAATAGTTGTGGTTGGGTAGGTGGTGGAGGCAAAAGAGCGGGAGGAGATTTGTATTGGGGCCTCCACCCCTGATGAGATGCATTCCACTGGGGCTATGACTGAGCATAGGATTAAAATGAATGGGTGGCTAGTTGGGCATGATATGGAGATGTGAATGACTAAGGAGGAGGTGTGGACCAGGGAGGATGAGTAGGGGGGGCCCAAGAAGGTATGGAAGTGACTTGGTTGGGGTTGTAGTATGTCTGAGATGTCCCTTGCATCCCCTGCTAATATGCTCTAAGTCCATGCAGCCTCCTTTGGTTTATGTAATAGAGCTATTCAGTGACTCCCTTAGCCCCTTGATATAGAGCTTTAAGTCTAGGTATGGAAGGAAACTTGTACGTAGAATGATTTTCTTCACACACTGAATGGACTTCTATAGAGTTCAATGGGAATTCATTCCTAGGATGTCTCCTAGTGCACCTAGGGAAAAAAATGGCCAAAGCCCTCTCTGCTTCCTCTTCTTTCTTTCTGATATGTAAGGTATCCATTTGCATGGAAATAGTCTACAACATATCACTCTTGAAGTCTTCTAGCATGTTTCCAATTTCTCCTTTAATGGATGAGTTAGAGGAAGAGGTACTGGCTATGTGTGTACTCCCCGTACCTTTCTTTCTGGCTGCTCTAGAATGGTTTCTAAAAATAGTATTTATGTCCTCATAGGATAGTTGGTAGATGTCTCTCCCAGCCAATAGATGGAGGGTGTCTAAAATATCTTCCCAAATTCCCCTGAGCAGGACTAGCTTCAGAGATTCAAGGTCAAGTGTACACCTCACCCTTTTGTAACTGAGCTGGAACCTCTCCTCATAATCTTCCAAGGACTCATCACTTCCAATAGTCATTCAGAAAATTTCTTCTTTAGTATCTTTTGATCTACAATAGTCTCGATACTTGTCTTGCTGCATATGAGCCCAAGTTGCGATGCTATTGCTAGGTAATCCCATCAACTAGTGCAACGTTGCATCCTTGAGAGCGGAAGGGAATAGTTTCAACTTTTTCTCATCTTCTACATAGTCATAGGTTTGACAGATAATAGCAAAATCAAACAAAAAGGTGTCAAGATCTTCTGTAGTCAGACCATGGAAATGTGGTAGGGCGGAAGGTCTTATATTCTTCATTATGGTGTCCCCATTGGTCTCCCGAATGGGAAAGGTACCCTCTATTCTCTCTCCATTCCCCCTATCATTTATGTGTTCATCCATTGCCTCCAAAAGAATTTTTTCTTCTTCTGCTTCCCCTATAGCTTCTTCAAATATGTTTGGCTGTTCACCTAAGCGTTCTTCTTGATTGCAACCACCCAAGAAGAGAGAAGGTTGGTTTTGTGAGGTAGTGGGGGTGTTGGGAAAAAAATTTCCTGAATGATCTCTATTCCTACGAGGCATGAAAGGAAATATTTTTGGTTGGTTTTTGTTTCTTTTTCCCCACATTGATAGTACCTACAAAATTGAAATTGATTGAACAAAACAAATTGCAATTAACTGAAATGAACTTGCTGAAATGAAATTTGCAGAATTGAAGAGCAAAGCATGGAAATGCAAAACTTGAAGGAAAAGAATGACTAGTCTACTCTTTCTAAAATGAAATTTGCATAATTTAAAAGGAAAGAAAGGAAATTCATAACAGAAGGAAAAGAAAGGACTAGTCTACTTTTGTCGAAATGAACTATTACCAGAATGTTGCCAGAAGAAAATAGAAGAAAGCAGTAATCACATAATACTCCGACACTTCCTTGGCAACAGTGCCAAAAAGATGGTGAGCACTAGTATTGCAACAATAATGTTGCAACCCCTAGGTTTCCTTCTTTACTCTTATCAACCCGGTAGTTCGTAACAAACTTGGAAGCGACGGTGTTGTATGTACAAGTACTAGTTCTTACTGCAGGTTGTCACTTGGTCAGCTAGCACAAGATCACTAGAAGCTCAAGCCAAATTCTATGGATTCTAGAAGAAGCTCTATATGTGATGAAAGGAAAGAAAAATAAATGCTACTCTAATTGAAGAAAGGAGAAAGATTGAAATGTAAAGCAAACCAAGTAAATCCTACTTAAACAACTAATCCTAATTTTGCAGAAAACACTATGAAAATCATGAAAAGAATGCAATTTATCAATTCAAAGAAGTAAACAAAATCTAACTAAGCTATTTCTAGAAGTAAATGAGAAAAAAACATCTTTTTGGATTTTTACGTGAATTTGACATGTATGTGATTTATTATTTGTGAATGTAGCAGCGAATACGGGGTGTTGAAAGGCTGTTTTGGGACATGAGAGAATATAGGATGGTGTGGTTGGGTCCTAGGAGGTCTTAGGTGGCCTTCTAGAGGCTTTTCAAACACTCGGCCTTCAAAAGAAAGACTACAGAAAAATCTACTGGAGGACACAGGAAATCTACAGGAGGAAAAAACAGTGTTGTATAGGAGGCCTACAAGAGGAGGCGAAGAGCATTTTTGGCTATTTTGAGGGTGTAAGAGTGCATGGAAAAGGTGTATGAGGGTTGGAATGAAGTGTTAGGGCACCTAGGGTCTACCAGGAATCATTAGGAGAGAGAAAGATGATTGGATTTGCCCAAGGAGAGAGGAATAAATCCTATGGAAAATGCAAGAAACTAAGGTAGAATTAAGGGGAGACTTGGGTGACCTATAGGGAATGGATCAGATGGAGGATGGGATGGATTATAGCATGGAATGCTGCTGAAATATATCTACTACATAAACAATTGACAATCAGCGAATGGGATTAAGCAAGCAATGGAATAAGTGCATCTAGAAAAACAAAGTTTTGCATCCAACTAGTCTAAACTATGATCTATGAATGGAAATGCTTGAGAAATGTTGCAATAAAGGAAAGCATGAAAGAATAATATTGTAAATAAAGAAATGAGAATGATGGATAAGTTCTAAAGCAAATAAAACTAGACTATTAACCAAGGAAAAATATGTCAACACTAGAAGTCTTATGAATGAGGAAAATCTATGTTTTTGGGGTAGCAAGAGGGTCTTTGCCTAAGATCAAGGTCCCAAAGGGAGGAAGAGAGGCCAAGGCACTATTTATAACCTTTTGAATCTTTTGTTTACCATTGCTTAACCTGCTATAGAAAGCACAAATGGAAGCAAATTACTGAATCATAAAAACAACCTATTCTTAACCGTGAAAGAAATACATCTAACAACAATCTAATCTACAACTGAAATAAAAAATACAAATACAAGTAAAGACGAGCTTGTTTTTTTGGATTGGGCCCTAACCCAAGAGCTCCAACCCTCTAAGGTAACTCAATGCTAACTCAAAAAGGATTCCATCTTTATTTCCAAAACAATAAAAAGATTACATGGAACTGTCAAAATAATAAGCTCGAAGTTGAGCAGAGTTTACATAAGAAAAAGTACAACAAAAATCCAACAAGAATCCAACCCTAGTGAGGCCCAAGGCCTCTCTTCATATACAAATGAAGCTACCAACAACTTTCTTAAAATCAGGGAGGCTTGGCTCCCAAAACTCGAGATATTCATCAGTCATCCTCCACTTACTCGGTTGCCTGCTAATGCATGACTTGGCTGCTTCTACTTCGAGCTAAATGAAGGAGAATTTGAAGTGAAGACTAATAAATGAGGGGGAATCCCTCCTATAAGTCCTCTCCTTTGTCCACTTCGAGTTATTGCTACCATTTTTCCACTGGATCCTTGACTTTGACCACAAAATTCATCAATAATCTGCATTAAGCACATATTAGACCACATGGCATGACAACTAACTCAACTCACTCTATAAGCATAAATATAATTAGAAAATCATACAATAAGCTAAGAGAATGGTTGATTTGACTAGGTTAGGAGGTAAAATGAGCCCATATAATTACCCATTTATGAGGCTCATCAAGAAGTTTAGGCACTAATTGTTGGGCAGACATTTAAAGATGTGTATAGACCATTCAGAATTAAAATACCTCGACGACAAGCCTATGTTTGGGGTAAGATATGCAGGTGGATCTTGTTGTTCCAAGAGTATGATTTTGAAGTTATTGTGGAACCAGGACACTTGAATATTGGGTTGGATCATTTGTTACACATTGAAATAGGAGAGGAACCTACAAATTTGGAGGATGGAGTACCCAACGCGTAGCGCTTTGTAGTACATGTCGCATATAACCACTTTGAAGATATTATACACTTCCCTGATGATAGATACAACTCCGAAAGGATATACAAGCCGACAAAAGAAGGAATTGGCGATGTGCATGACAGGACATTCTGTCATTGCAGGGCACTTGTACAAAATAGGATTAGATGAAATATTGCGATGTTATGTGCCAGAGTTTGAATGAAACAACATCCTCACTGAGCCTCATGGCAGAGCCACAGGAGGTCATTATGCATGAAAATGAACAGTGTAGAAGATTCTATGTGTTGCATTGTGGTGGCCGACCTTGCATTAGGATGCAAATGCATATTGTAGGGCATGTGATGCATCCCAAAGGACTAGCAGACCCTCGCACAGGGATGAGCTACTACTAAATCCACATGTATTGCTATATCCCTTCGAGAAGTGGGTGATTGACTTTGTAGTACCAATTCATCCTCTAGGAAAGAAGATGGGTGTATGGTACATCATCACTGTGATTGAGTACTTAACCAAATGGGTGGAAGCACAATCTATGAAGGACTGTACAAGCTCGACATCTACCAAATTCATCTTTGAGTATGTGCTAAAAAGGTTTGGTTATCCAAAAATTTTAATGAGTAATTGCGATACACACTTTCTTAATGAGATAATTAGCACAATGACGAAGGAATTTTAGGTTTATCATTAGAAGAGCACGGCATATCATCTGTAAGCTAATGGGATAGTGGAAGTGTTTGATAAAATATTAGAGAGCGCACTAACAAAGGTTTGTAATTCTCAAAGAAATGACCGAGATGTTCGCATGGCCATGGTGTTATGGGCTTATACAACAACTTGCAAGAATTTGACTAGACAAACACCGCTCAGACTAGTTTATGGCATGGAAGCTATGATGTCGATGGAGTACATTGTAACTAGTCTACGCATAGTGGAATTCACAAAAATGGCAGATTGCGGAGCCCTGGAGGAGAGGCTTGTGTAGCTAGTAGAGCTTGAAGAATATAGATTTCTAGATGGATTCCATCAACAAGTTCAAAAGGAGTGTGAAAAGGCATGGCACGATTAGCACATCAAACTACACACCTTCAAGGTAAATGATTTAGTTCTATTAAATGACAACAAGATTGATAAATTTGTAGGAAAATTTTGGAGGCATTGGGTGGGGCCATATGTCATCAAGGAGATTACTGATGATGGAGAAGTTTAGTTGGTAAAGTTGAATGAAGAACCATTCCTAGGGTGAGTGAATGGTAACTAATTGAAGCCATACACCGGTAATCCGGCTAGATGACTACATGGTGGAAGTAAAGTCTTAGCACTCTAGGTAGCTGATAGGAGGCGCGAGACTATAAACTACAATGCCCAGGCATAGGCATCTATGTTATCCAAGAAGGGACCACATAGGGCAGCTAGAAAGTGACTGTTATGGTCATTGTTCATGACTTGATAGTGGCAAAATGGCTAAATGGAGCTGGGGGGCGGCATTTAAGTTGGAATTTAAGGGAAAGATTGGTGAAAATCTCCCACAAATCCAACATTTATGAACAAATTTTGGGGGAAATGACTGGATTTGAATTTGAAAATGCCTATAAATTATAGGTGGTTGCCCAACGAAAAACACTTGGCATTTTGAGAATTGAGGTGTTGAGCTCTCAGGCGCATATGAACCATGAGTACTTTGAAGCTTTGATAGCAAGTTCAGCATCTGAGAAGTTTCCAAAGTAAATGTAGGAATTGTTGCCTAGTATCATGTTGGCACCCATAGAAACTTCGATCACTGGAGAAGAAATGGCAGTTGAGGGAACTACCCCAGAAGTAGCAATGGAAGTTGAGGGAGCTATCACGAAGGTTGCAAACGTCAAAGTACTGAAAAAAGTGCGTAAATCACTGAGGTCGCCTAGGGCAAGGCCTACATTGACCAAAGAGGGTCCAAAAACAAAGAAAGATAAGTAGAAAGTGCCACAGCCAGTGCGTACATCACCCAGAAAGCACCCACAGAAGGAAAATCCCACTGTGCAAGAGAAGGGAAAGCTAATTGACCTAAAGCCTAAAGAGGATGTTGAAGAAATACATATGGATGAGGAAGACATTGACATGGGGGTGGAGAACATTGACGTTGAGGGGTCCGACCCTATCTCTAAGCTCCTCGAGTACATTCCTCCACGTAGAAGCAAGACAAAGGTTCTGAAGGACATTGATGAAAGCAAGGTCATGCTACATAGACCCTTGCTGCCAAACAAAATTGTCTTTGAGGGACTACACTTGGGGCGTGTCCCCCATTTCAAATTGGAGGATTAGGATTTGGCTGATACGAAGCCTTTTCCTCAATTAGCAAAAGATCAACTCATGCACCACGTATACTATAATGACTCTGCTGTGACCATGCTGGAGCTAAGAAAGTGGGCAAAAAGGGTGGATAAGGTTGGTCTATTAAGCATGTTGTGGATACCTCATTACAACTGCATGCTCATAACCATGATAGTAATCAAGAAGCTGCTATACTTGGTGCATGATGGGTGCTTATGGCTAGAGGAGCCGATACTGATCACTGACATGCTGATCCATAGGATCACTCGGCTACTGCACGCAGGAGAAGATCTGACAATGGAATTTGGTAGAAAGACAGGTGAGCGCAAACTCATTGAAGAAATGAAGGATAAATTTAAGCTTGCTAAGAAGCCGCGAGGCTACTCAATCACTAGCATAACCAACCCCGCGGTCAAGTTAGCCAGCCATATCCTAGCAGGAAAGATTATGAGGAAGTGTTGCACGAATGAAGTGCTAGCACCAGTAGTGTCACTAGCAGCCCAATGGGCGGAGGGCATATAGTTCAACAGGGCATTCTATCTTTGCAGCGAGTTCCTTGCGAATTGGAGAGAGGTACAAGATCAAAGAAAAACATTTCACTATGCATGGATGTTGTTGTCCATAGTGTTGTTCATGTGGCGGTTACCAAACGATAGTTATTTTCCTTCGATCATGCAAGACCTACCAGAAGTAGCGAAGTCCACTTTGCTCTGAGTTCTGAAGGACCCCCAAAGGGTCAAGGATAACAAGTTCTTTTGGATCTTGATGGAAATGAGTATTCACATGGCTATCAACTACAAGACGTGTTTGTCTCTCATAGTTTATTATCAACTGACAGAGTATGTGGAGTTCAAGATGGATTTCCACCATGTCTCCATGTGTGTGTGGAAGGACCCTAAACACAAGTGGTATGAACTTCCATACATGGCCATAGATGACACAATCATAGTGGTCCTCGACCGCTGGATGGCAAATTGGTAAACCACTTTGGACATGATAGCTAGGTCTAGAAAGTCTATAGCAAAGTGAAAAAAGGAAGAGGTCAGGCTGAAGATGGAAAAATTGGTCGAGAAAAGGAAGAAGGAGGTTTAGGATAAAACCAAGATGGAGTGCACTACCCAGAAGCAAGTGATATGACATGAAGAAGAGGAGGAGTGCGACTCTGATAGGAGTCAGAAGTCGCCTTCCCTAGAGACAGAGCAGGACAAACAATAATCAAAGTAGGGAGGGTCAGAACTGCAGACTAATCTGTTACAAATTAAGCGCACCAAGGAACAAGATAAATTAAGACTGTGGAAGAAGTCAAAGTCCAACAAGACTTCCCTCGACCCAATCACCTTGACTGAAGGTGATTTAAATGACATTGGTGATGAGGTGAGGGATGCGAACACGGAATTGCTACAATAGTTCGAGAAGCAGTAGAAACAGGCCTTGGTTTCCATTCATATGGGTCTGCATGAGCTATAGATCCAAGTGTTGCAAGTACAGATACTGTGGGATAGATCATGTGGTGTCAACTAGTTTGGCACCTAGCACCTTAGAACCATTAGGGATGGTGCGCAAACTGGATCCCTAGGAAATAGCATTGTTGGATGGAGCACTAACTACAGAAGCTGAAGCTGACAAGGCCATTGTCAGTGCCCTTAAGTGGGTTGGACTCAATTTGGCCACACTTCTAGGTTAAGCCCTTCGCACTTTGTAGGATGGTGTGATCGCAAAAGTACGGGCCCACGAACAGTGCATGCTACGCGTTATCAGTGAGAAGAGGGTGAATAATGCTTAGATGGCTACACATAAGAACTCTCCTATTGATCTCTTTAAGGCCATGGTGGACAAGAATGAGCTCATGGCGAAGGTAGTGGCTAAGGCATGCAAGTCTGTCTGGGAACTAGACATTCTCGAAGATGAGCCAGTGGATGTGCAAATTTGGAAGATTGTTTCCAGAGTGCAAGAAGCGAGGATAGAGTTAGCAAAGGTATAGTTTGAACTAAACCTTAAGATTGGAGAACTTGCATTGAAGGCCTAGCCTTCGACTCTACCTAAAGTTAGAGAGCAGGTCGAGGTAGCTGTTAGGGATGTCGTTGCAGCAATAGATAATGTAGTAAAGGATTACACTACTCTCTTCGAGTAGTCGCTCAAAGTAGTCACCACCTTATAAAAGGATCCTGATGTGTAGAGGCTAGAAACAAAGGTGCGAGAGCTACGATAGTGAAATGACGATTTTAAAGTGATGACATGCACTGTCGTAATTACTCAAAGGCTAGCAAAATTGCAAGAAGAAAAGGCACTGAAAGAGTAGGTGGACACAACACAACACAGGGAGGTATTATTGAAGCCTTCATTGAAGCCTTGGATAGAATAAGAATATGTGCTCACAACCATCATTAAAGGAAAATTGGTTAGTCTGTAGGAAATGAAGCATAAGGTAAAGATAGATGGCGCGGGGCCAAGGATGGAGCAGATGGTCGAGCAGATGAAGCAACTGGCAACACAGTGCACCGCCAAAGTCATGGTTGTACAAGTGGAGCTGTGAGGTCTTTGCGATGAGATCTTCGCAACAACAGAGTGACTCGAGGGTGAGTCACCAGATTTGTGTTGGGGGCCTATTGGAACAAGTCCCCTTGGTCAATTTTAGGGTTGAAAGCCCAAGTTTAGGGGCTAAAGGCCCAAGTTTTCTGTAAAGAATGTAAATTCTCTGTATTTTGTGGTTGCAGAGTGTGAAGATGTAAAGAGTTACTATTTGTTTTCCACCCTTATTTTGTATAAGTCATGTCGGCTTTAGATATCTACCCATGGTCCATGGATCATGGGATTGTATAAAAGGGGAGTCTTAGAAGAGTGTAAGGCAATTCAGTTTAGTTCAGTTCAACTCAACTGAGTCTTGTTATGTTTTATAGGTTTGTGAGAGCTAAGACCGAAGAACCTTAGCATAGGAAAAGGATCTATAGTTGAGTATGTAGAGGCCTAGGGTAGAAGTCTAGAGATGAGTGAGTAGACCCCTGCAGCTGAGTGTGTAGAGGCCTAGGGTAGAATTCTACAGATGAGTGAGAAAACACCTACAGCTGTGTGCATAGGGTAGTTAGAGTCTATACTAGAAATCTGGATTATCAATAAAGAGGAATATTCTGCAATTATTTATGTATGTGTTATTTTACTTATGTTATGAATGTTGTGATTTTTTTTATGTTGAATACTAGCATATGAAGTAATGCTATATTGATGCGCGAATCTATGTATTTTATTTTGTCATATGAACGCAAGTAGGAATATCTGTTTATGTGAAGATAATTGTAATGCATGTTAAAGTAACCAATACTTAAGCGAATCTAGGTAGGTAGAGAAGTAAGAGTAATTACAGAGGCATGTAAGTTCCCGATTTATTTATTAGGGTCTATGAAGGACGATCAAAGACTTTCATTGAGGCTTTGAGGATGAATAAGAGGAGTACTCTGATAAGCCCTAAAGGGGTTATTGATCTGCATGAAGGAAGGTTAGGAAAGATAACCAACATCACAACCATCTCACGGTGCAGAAGATTGGTTCCTATATTCCCCGATACTACCTCTAGTGAGACTTCAGTCTGTGGTCCATGGATTGATGCTGAAAGGGCCAGTAGTGTAGGTATTTTCATGGACTCTTAATGTTGAACCTAGGTTAGGGCCCATCAAGTGAACACCAACCATGAACCTGTGTCTAGCCTCAGAACCTCATGCCTACTCTTAGTTTTCTCTTTGGTGTTTGCAAGCTTATTTAACTAGTATAAATGGAGAAGGGGAAATTATAAATGAGAAAACCTAAATTAGAGGTATTTATATGCTTCTCCAAAGGAAAAATATCTCCTTCTCTCAATAAGTCAGGGTCCCTCTTCTGCCCCAAAAATAAATAAATGATGATGCACAATGCTCTTTAAATAGATAAATAAAGGCAAAAGAAGAGAAAGTCTTCTTGCACAGAGAGGTGAAGCAGGAAACTCCACCTCAGTACTGTCCAGGCTTGCTAGTAGTGGAGAAATTCTTGTTTTCCTGCATGTCTCCATCGGGGTACTGTCTAGGCCCCTTGGCAGCAGAGCAACACTGAAGATGAAAAACTATAATCGGGAAATCTTATGCTCGCAAGCTAAACTACCCTTCCCAATTCAAAACACTATGATCTTGTTGAATCTTATGTTGTGTTCAACTAAGAAGGTACCAAGGGAACCATGTATTCCCATGGGATAATTGGGGAAGAAAAAGTAGCCCACATGAGGAATCAATACTCCCTGAAGGACCAAGGCCCTGCACTAAAAAATGAACCAACACAGAGAAGTGGGAATTCAACTAGTGTGTCACCAAGTGTTGTAGAGCTACAACACCCTCCAAAATTTTGTCTTACACTAAAATTTCAAAGCCTTCCTTCATATTTCTCTTTATTGTTGCAAACACTTAAGCTCATTTCATGACATTTCTTAGAGTTTTTCACCCCTTTTTCTTGTTTGATCAACTGGCATATTGTGGCATGTTTAACTATTTTACCATGCTTGCAAAACTTTTATGGTGGTCTTGAAGATTTGCCTTTTAGTATTCAAGTTTTCCTAGCTATGTAAAAACCTGTTGTAATCATACACAAAGTTTTAAGCACTGTCGAACAAGCATCATCATGGTTGTCCTAAAGTCTAAGTTAAGTGTTGCACTTGTCACTTTTTGTTATGAGACAATCTCATAGAGTGTAGTGCTTTGTCTTGTTATTCCTGTGGTCTCTTTTGTCATGTCATAAAAGTATGCTAATTGTGTGATCACAAATTTCAAGTTCTACACAAGTTTAGCTTCCTCCCACACTTGACCATTTCTCTGATATCCTTCCTGACCAGGGAACTTGTTTCAATGGACCTTGACTGAACTACACACTATGCAATATCAACCCTTAACGATGCAACCTTAGTGCCTGGAACTATGTAGTGTAGAGTGACTACCCCCAAGTGCAGTTGCACTACATAATTCCAGAGTTGAGAAACCTCCCTTCATCCCCAGAATTGCGTAGTAACTCCTCCGAATCTATATTGAACTATGCACTTCGTAATCTTAGTCTTCAAGCTTCTCCACTTTCCTACTAGAATCCCACAATGCACAGAGATCCTAGCCTTGCTTGCCTCCCAGAACAGTGTAGAAGTTCCCCCTAGTTTCTTCCCTCAGCCGGAGCTCATTGACCTCATGAACTACACAAATTTTTCCTCCAGGTCTCTGCACTGCCCAATACTCCTTGACTCTGAAAATTTCACAGTTCTATCTCTCAGTGGCCCTTGGGAAATTTTTCCCCTTAGTAAGGATTGTTCTTAGAAGTTCCTTAGCTAAGCCTGAGCTATGCTCTGTGCAGTCTTAGTGACCAACCTCTCTCCTTGTCACTTGGAACTCTGCAATGTGCAGCTATTAGGCCCTCTTTCTAGCCTATCATTTGTCCTAGACTTAGTCCATGGATAACAATTCATCATATTAGACTAGGGATTTTTTGGATTGATGTTATCCCATCATGAGTGAATTTTAGGAACATGTACACTATTAGATCACGTTGAGATGATGAAGAAGGAGAAGAAGGAGGAAACATGCTTGAAGACTCACTTACAGCGGGACGGACAAAGAAACCTATCAAGAGTAGGAAAAATGAGCACTTATATGCAACCACGTCTCAAGATGAAAGATCATTGAATACCCCACATCATCAAGCTATGCAGAGGAGAAGAGAAATAACATCCAAGAACTCAACTATCACTCAACAACAATAGTGGCTTGACATTTCCACCTCACTATGCCAGTCAATTTCAGCAGTGTCATGTCAAATCGTGTAATGAGTTTTCAAAAGCCACATCAGTATTGTGAGCCATATATATTGTAGATCAAATGTAATGTAAAGTGGAATTCCAATCGACAAACATGACTATGAATAATCATACCAGTTGAAAATTCATAGGAAGTTGAATATTCATGAGGGTAGTTGAGTCATAAGGGTCAAGAATCACCCCTTGGTTATATATACCCCCTCATTGTATGAGTAGAGGAATTTTTACTTTATCCCCTCCTGCAAAGCATATAGAGTTTCAGTCAGTTCTTTGAGGAGGAAGTAGTGGCCCCAATATCCCACTGGCTAGTAATGTACAATGTAAATATGCGTCTTGGAACTTTTGCTTAACTAAAGAATCTTTTTTAGGCTAGCATATTTCCATGCATGACTTTTGTATGTTTGTAAGACTATTCTGTGAGCATTTGTATTTGATTCTTGTTTTCACATGTACTAAGATAGTTGAACTATTTCAGTTGTTTTAGTGCTTATATTATTGGGAAGGTTTTGTAATGGATGTCACCATTGTCTCATCCTTGTGGACTATTCTATAGGATAGTAGAGAGACCTTTCTTCACTCATCATTTATAATGACCATCACATCCGTTGTGGAATACTCCACTAGATGGTAAACATATATTTCCCTATTCATTGGTTGTAACAACTATCACATCCACTGTGGACTATTATACTGGATGTTGGACAAGCTTTTCTGGTTCATGTGTGTTTCTTCTTGGGTGGTACTATTACCTATCACTTAGAGGCTCACTTTTCTTCCCCCCTTTTGTATTAAGAGAACCTATACACAATTGTGTTGCACACTCACCACACACACTTACCTTGTTGTTCAAATATACCATTGCATCACTCTCTCATGCTGATAGCTAGAGCAGAGGAAAACCTTTAAGTATTTGGAAATCATTCCATTATACTAGATGGAAGTCCTACACCAAACAATGTGAGGTCTGGTTGGGACTTGACACCAGGGAGATCCCCTGAGTGTTGGTGGGTCCAACACCGTCAACAGAGTTGTAGACATTAGTCATGCCATTGGTCATAGTCCATTTTGCAGATATTGGAGTCCAATTTAATGAAAAATTATTACCATAAGTAGACTTGATTATCTCACCTTTTTCTATGTTGGTTTTAAATTCTTTAGAAAATTATATTTCACATGATATCCAATTTAGAGCACAAGAAACAACAATAAACCTAGTTCAGATGGCCTCAAAACACAGTATGCTATAAGAAGCAGAAAATCAACTAGAACAGGTGACACATTAAGAAAATGAAAGAAAATAAATGCTTTGATGAGCGACTGAAGCTTTATAAAGTGATATTCATGGGGTACTCTTGGAAACTGATGTTCTAATAAAAGAAAAAATTCCAAAGATAGAACAGGTCATTAATGGCTTGGAAGCAAAGGTTGGGGATTTACAACTTCATATATAGCTTGCCTCTCCACCAGAAGAAATAGAAAGGAGAGAAAAAGAGGAAACCCTATCCAAATCCCTTGAAAAATCCCAAGCATTTGAAAAGGAATGGAATCAACTCTATGAGGCTAGTATAGAGATATGGAAAAAATTAAAGGGCAATGTTGAAATCAAGGATTGTGATTTGTGTATTTAGATTATGGAACAATGGAATGAAGCAATTTGTAGTATTATTCTATCCTTTCTTGCATCACAATGTTGTACAATAATTATTAAGAGTACCTTATTGGTACTACAAATGAATAAGTGGAGGGAGGAGAAAAAAAAATTGGCACAAAAGGTTTAGTAGTTTCATGATGATGTAATGTCGATCACTGATTACCTTGCTATCATGGAGTAATGTGCACAAGATTGTAATTGAAGGTGAATCCCTTTTCCAATTTTCCCCAGTGCTAATAGACAGTACTACTTGAATTCCCATAATAACAATCAAGTTTGATACCATTACAAACCAAGAAAAATAAACATTTGAGATTCTTTTGGCCAAAACTAGAAAGACCATCCCTTCCCTCAGTGCATAACAACAACAAACTAGATCAGAGATGAGCCATAAATAGTGTTAGGGGGAATGTTGTGGTAAATAATGGATGAATGGAATTTTTTTGAAGATTTTCCTTTGTGTGGGAGTATTATGTAGGAAGGGATGGATAATGTGAGGAGAAGGATGCATAGATTCTTGAAATACCACATAGATGTGTGAAACGAGAAGACGATTATTGTGAAATAACAAAATCATTGCCCAATTAACAAGATATCTTTTAGTGGTGTAGGTGAGTTAGACATGGGATAAGATGGAGGATTGGGAAAGTGATGGTCAGTGAATAATTGAGGTTGACATGTACAAGGACAACTCATCTAAGTGAGCTAGTAGGGTGAGCTAGAAGAATATTTCCTGAGATAGATATAGAAAGCCTACACTATGAAATGAAGAAATGTTGATGAATATGGGTTCAAATGTTCTGAGAGTTTTGATGTTGGTTGTTTCAATGTTCTAAGAGTTCTATTACTAATTGTTTTGATATTATATTATTCGAGTAATTCATTATAGTTTACTCTATTATAATATTTTGTAATATCTGATAGTATCTTGTTCTAATGAGAAATTTTATGGTGTTATGTGTGATGCCATAAATTTCACATGGTGTGTTTTGGTATATATTTTGTTAATTCGAAGTGTCTTGTGTTATATAGGAGTATAATTTTAATGTCCATTTCCTAAATCTCCATTGTGATATAGCTGACCTTGATGTAAGCTACTAATTAATAGAAACGTTAGCTCTCTGTATTTTTGTCTCAAAATTATTCTTCTGATGTTTAAATGCTTTGTGTCGATGGTGAATGTCATGAATGGAATCTAAGTCTACGTGAAGTTTCTATGTTTTGTCTATGTAATTACTTTATCTATTGTAAATAACTATGTCATTGCATATGGAGTGGACTATGTTTTCTATTATTTCATGTTTAATTTAATATTGTGCATATAAAACGAAGGCCTCTCAGACAATAGGTTTTCTATTGAAACTATTTGTTAAGTGTGAATTGAATTGAATTGAATATAATCATAAAACATTTTAATGTGTGGAACAATGGTTTGGATTGTATGTTTTCATAGTGAGATTGTCTACGACATATAATAATTGTGATAACATGGTTGGGTCCTTGTGAGCTATGACTACCTCTTACACCCCTGTCTCATTGCATAACCTTGAAATATTTCACAAACCCATTGAATACCTAGGTGAGAACTCGTTTGCTTGTAGACATTGATAATGTTAGTATCCATGGTGTTTTTGTTGACAAAATACTAAACCTTGAGTCGAATGCCCCAATTAAGTCCAAACACTATGGAATGTTTGGAATGATTATGATGTAAATAAATAAATCAATGATAGGTTCATTTCAATTTATTTTTAAATCATTTGAAAATGATTGAATTATTATGTGTATAATAATTCTAGGATCACTTCAAGGGATGTTATAAATCTTGCAATGAAAATATTTCTGTATAAACACTTACCACTATTGGCTTATTGAAATTATAGAATGTAGTTGAAATGGAATTGGTTATGAGAATGAAGGTTGAGAACTACCATGTGAAAGAGTCAAACATCATGAGAAGAATGTCATATTTATGAAATATGACTCCTGTATGAAGCAATGTTGGAAAATAAAAGAAAAAGGAAGAATATTTAATTAAATTTATTATTATTAATCTCATGAAATATGTACTCTTTTGATACAGGTGACATGATGATCTATCTAGGAAGGATAGATGATGGTTGAAAAGTTTAAAATCCTAGGGACAAAGCCATTGTGGTGACACTAGAAGCCTATTATATACATTGATCACCATGAGTTATGTTATCAAAAATGTTTTGTGATATTTAGAGAAATCTAGACAGATTCCTTCATTATAGGACTCCATAAGTCTAACGACTATTCCTACATTAGAAATCCTTGTTAATGAGTATATCACCCAATAGATTGAGGAGGCCGAGAAGAGGATCCCTGAACTTGGAAGGTGTGTGACTGCAAGGAAGGAAGACTTGACTGAATTGGATCTCAAATATTCTTCTACATATTCATTGCGATCATGTATGCACTGGGAATGTCCAAGAAAATAATGATATGGAATTGTTCCCCATGAAAGCCTTATGAAATAATAGAAAGACATGTAGTGGGCCCCAGTATTGCAGCAATAATGCTGCAACTCCTGGGACTCCTTCTTTAATTTTATCAACCCGGTAGTTCGTAACAAACTTGGAAGCGACGGTGTTGTATGCACAAGTACTAGCTCTTGCCGCAGCTGTCACTTGGTCAGCTGGCACAATTCCACTAGAGGCTTAAGCCAACTTCTATGAGCTTTGGGAAGAATATTTTTAACTAAGGGATGAAAGCTAACTCAAAGGAAGTTAATCCACTTGCAGAAAGAAACTGAAAAGATGAAAGGAAATGCAAACCCTAACAAACCCTAATTTTGCTAGCTAGCCCTACTGATGCGAAAAAGAGGATGAAAGCTACTAAAAGAGATTCCATTAACTTCTAGGAAGGTAAAATGCATGTGTCTAAGTTATCACTATCTAAAGAAAACATCTTTTTGTATTTTTGAATAAGTTGTCAGAACTATCATGCATGTACTTTCATTGTTTTTTACTGCGCAGAGGTGGATTGGTGAGAGAAAATGCTTGCAGGAGGTTGGGAAGGTTCAGAGAGGGCCTAAGCGGTCCCTATCACCCTTCGAGAGAGTTTCAGAAAGTTTGGCAATCAAGAGACCACTTTCGTGAGCTTCTACAGGAAGTTTGCAGGGTTTCTACAGGATGTTCTGGAATTTCTACAAGATGTCTATAATTTTCTACAAGATGTTCAGAAATTGGATTTTGGAGGATGGATGGAGGGAGAAAGATGAAGGAGTGGGTATGGAGGTGAGATAATGGTGTGAGAAGGTCCAGGTTTTGGTGGATGGAGCTGAGGAGTGATAAGGGCGGTTGGATTTGTTCAAGGAGAGATTAGGCAATGCTACACAATAATATGGAAAGTAGGTCAATGTGAGGGAACGTGGAAAAGGTAAGGCAGGGATCTGAAATGGAGGATGAAGTAGGTAGGTTGGATGGAGTATGGGCAGATGGAGAAGTATGCTAGGTGCTCTGCAAGTTATTTTTCAAATTGAACAAACAAACACTTAGAAAACCTATGACCTAGTTACTTCACTCTAGTCTGACCTAGGTAACATCAAAAGGAAATGAACAGAAGTTTATTTGAAATGAAATACGTGAAATAACTATGCAAACAAGCAATCATAAACTAAAGCATTTAAACACAACTAATATCAGCATCTGCAAATGAGAATTCCAACACTAAGGATTGCATGAGAAAGAAAAACAATGTTTTTCGTGGCAGCAAGGTCACCTTGGTCCCAGCTCATGATTCCACTGAGGGGGAGGTGAGATCCAAGGTGCTTGGCAGCCTTTTTCTAAAGATCCTCCTTGTGATTAACCTATCAAGTAAATATGAACATGAAAAGCTATTTTAATCATCAAAAAATAACCTAAGAAACAAAGCAATATTTTAATCTAAATAATGTATTTTATTCTAAGAGTGCAGCAAAGGCACATGAAAGTAAACAAAGGAGGTACTGGGCACTTGAGATGGGCCCAACCCCAAGAGATACAACCTCCTAAGAGAGATTAGAGCTAGTGCAAAGCTGGATTCATCTTTATTGATCAAAAGAATAGTTACATTCCAAAAATTGTCCACAAGGAAAACTTGAAAATGTGCTAAAATGGAGAGCTAAACTACAGCCTAAGAAATGACTAAAAAATGAACTACAAACTAGCTAACTTTTTCCTACAAAGTGACTAACTGAAATGAGGCCCTAAGCCCTCTTCTTTATACAAATTGAGGACCCCAACAGTCCTAAACTTTAGGGACTCGGCTGCCCAAAACTTGCAGTTAACAGCAGTCCTACTTGACTTGCTTGGCTGCCCTTGTGATAATCGATTTGGTTGCCCTTGAACTCCGAGCTGATGGTGGAGAATTCGAGGTAAGGGCCCATAAATGAAGGGGACACCTTCCTAAAAATCCTCTCCACGAATTTGGCTACCAAGTGCTCATTTAACCTTTGATTTTGTCTCCAAATTCACCAAAAAGTCTGCATAAAGCACACATTACACTTGTTGGCATAATGAATAACCCAATTCACTCTATTATCATAAATATAATTAAAAAAATGCAATTAACTAATGAGAATGGTGGATTAAGTCAAATTAGGAGGCTGAATGAGCCCATATAATTATCCATTTTTGGGGCTCATCATCATCCCTTACTGAAAGTGTTGCTCATCCTCTGAGCAACAAATCTATCTCTTCATCTTTGATGGTCGTGGTGGCCTCCCTGTCATGCCAAGCTTCTGAAGTGATGTCCCGTTCTTGGTCATGAAGCCATGCGTTTCTCCCTACTTCTTTCCACTGCCTGTGCTCCTTTTCTTGTAGAAGTTTTGTTAAAGCCTCAGCCTTAGCCTGCAACTTGTCCTCTCTCTACTGCTCATCAAATGTTTCCTTGTCTTTCCTTCTTCCTGTGATTGTTTGGCCACCTTTTCCTCCAATTTCTTGGTCTCTCTTAGCTTAGCCCGAGTTTCTTGTAGAAAAGTCTCAACATCCTATAGAGAGGCTGTTGTGTCCAACATTTTCATTCTTTCTCTCCAGGTGGATGTCTTCGGGCTTCCCCGTTCATAGGTGATGGATGCCTTTGAGGGAGACTTTTTCTTTTGTGTAGCTGGGGCATCTACAATTATAATTGGCTCTTTTGACCGTGGTTTGGGTCTACTAGTTTTTATCCACATGCTCCTCCTTTCCTTAAAATATATGGAAGGCTCCCTCTTTCGCTACCCATTTTTCTTTGGAGATGTGCTAAAGGTAGCCAGCATAACGGCTACCTCCCTGGCTAAAATCTCAGGCGATTTCTCCTTTTTTTCCTCTGTTTCCATACTTCCTGTAGAAAGTCCTGTGTCGACTATTTTCTGTCTTCCTGTAGAACCTATCTTCACTGTTTTGATTTACTTGGCTGGGGGTGTCTTGCCTTTTAATTATCGTTTGGTTGCCTTGGTTGTGCCCTCACTTGTTTGGACTTTTTCAGTCCTCTCTGCCCTGCTTTGCAATCATTTCTCCCTTAGTGTTTGTGCCTTTGTTCCTCCCACAATTTTAGGCTCTGCAACTTGGCCTTTTCCTTGTTTCTCTTCTTGATCTTTGTACGGTGGTTTGTCGTGTGTTTCTTTGCCGTTATCTTTCTCTCTGGCTTCAAGGTGTTTCCCTTCTTCACTGCTGGATGAGGTGAATTCCTCAGCCAGGATTCAGATATCATCATCTTTGGACATGTTGCAGAAAATTTCCCAGGAGAGGGGGACAACGTAGGTTTGGAGGGCATCTTCCACTAGAAGCTTGATGAGCCCATGATGGGTTAACTGATCCAATGTCCCTTCCTTCAATTTTGTGCCACACTTAATTAATGATTGCAGAAGAAAATAAGGGATGCTCAACTTCTATTCTGGGGGTAAATCCACCCCATGTCTAAGTTCACTCAGCTGCCGGAAATTATAGCCGTAGACAATACTGAACTGCCCCTCACAGGTAATGTATTTTCATGATTTGGAGGTTGACTTCACTCTGAAAAGGATTTAAGTCGCTCTCCTGACCCCATTCTAATCTTCTGCAAACTATTCCTTGGGTAGGAAGAACTTTTTCTTGGCTTTTTGGCCTAATTCCCTCTCCTCTTTGCTCTAGGGTATCCCTAATGGCAGACCAGTGACCTAACTAATGAGTTCAGGTGTAAGCTTGAGGGTCAACCCTCTGAAATTCACTGTGGCCTGTGTCTTTGATTTAGGTCGCAGGGACATTTAAGAATTCCTCCATTATCTCATCATCTTGACCCTGAATTTTTTCACAAAAGGTCATCCAATTGGCATGGTGAGAGTACTATGTTCTATGCTTTGGTCAAAAAAGGAAATGTTGTTTATGGTTTCCTCCTTTGAACTTCACGAAAGGAAATTTCAAATTTTTAAATTTTACCAATCCACTGGTTCTAAGGCCTTTGTTGCCCAAATACTCGGCCATCGATGTATATACAAGGAAGAATTAGGTTTCTAGGGAACAAAGCTTAATTCTCATCCTCAGCACACATACAACCATATGAATTTGAATTCTTCATGCACAGGTTAGCCCTCACAGTGCTTCAATTTTATTACAGGGGAACGTTTTAATGGGAACCATGGAGGGTGACACAAAAACAACTGAGAATTCCATGTCACACACAGGCAACTGATATTTCTAACTCGCAGGTAGACTTGTCGCTATTCAAAACTGTTTAATTCACCACCTTTCAAACATATTATGCATGGGAGAGTGTGTTTCCAGCCTACCTTTCTTAGAACTCCAATCTTGACAAAGAAAAACTTGGGCTTCTCTGCTTCGGAAGGATATATCGTACTTCCTGTAGAAGATCCCCCCCCCGTTTCCTGTAGAATACCGCTGCGCCTCTGAGCAAGCCCGATAAGTGGGAAATTTAAAAAAATGATAGAAATATCAAGAAATCAGGTAAGAATCTTGCAGAGGACCACTGGTTAACTGATCTGGAAGTGGTGGACGTGTGCTTCTATTGTGACCGCAGTTGAACAAAGAGTGGTGAGATTTTCAGCCGAGCATCATTTAATTTCGGCATGATTCATGGTGAGGTGGCCAGGTGTACGTGGCCTCATGTAGACTGTAGTGTCATCATGGGACTGGATGTTTTCTTCCTGGAATCCCTTATCATTAGTTGCACTGGAGTTCAAAATCTCTACCACTCTCTGTTTTTTTATTTCAAGTAAGTTACCTGTACACGCATGCTTCATTATCTCTAGTTGACTGCTAGAGAACTGGATGAGGGTGGCCAGCTAGCTCGCCACCAATTTCTTTTAACCACAACCATCTCATTGTTCACGCAGTTCTCAAATTATATTCATGCAATGAGAGGAACGAGTTTAGTCACGTACCTGGAAGCCGAATGTAGCTGCTGTGAGGTGCTTTTTGCTGCTTCATTTGTTTCTGTGGTTGCATGATGGCTTGGTTGTTGATTCATGGTTGTTTTCTTATGTAGGTACCCTCTAGCTGGATCTATACTGCAGGAATTTGGTTCCATGATCAGATCTGACCCCTCAAGCTATTGATGCTGAATGTTTCCAAGACAACGACTTATTTTCTCCATTGCTCCTGAACGATAGATCAGATCGATATGAAACTTTCTGAGCATGTGTCTATCATCATTGTGCACCTCCCAGAGCGAAATGGTGGTCAATGGATGCACAGAGTTTCAAAAAAAAGGAAAATGCTTGAAGTTATCGAGGTCAATTTCTTGAAAACTGTGCATCAGAATCAGCTGACACTGCTTGGGTAGGTTACTGTCACCCATATGCATCTCCCCATGAAACAAATTTTGAAATGGATTCACAGATATGGAGAAAATGCAAAAATGGCTGAAGGTGATGGAGGCTGATTTCTTGGAAATCATGCACCAGAATTGGCTGAAACTACTTGGCCATGTTTCCATCACCCATATACAACTCCCCATGTAACATTTTTGCAAATGCATGCACGGTTTTCAAGTTAGGGCAAAAACAAATTTCAGTGCTATGTGTTTTTATTTCCAAGCATTCTGCAGTTTTTTGCATGGTAAGAAAAATGAGCTTGGGCTATGATGTAGGCATGGAAATGATGGAGGAGGAGTTTGAAGATTACAGGAGGACTTATGAACCCTTGATGAAGCTTACATGTTCGCCAAACTACATTTTTTTGAAATCCATTTCCAACCTTCTGTAATTTCTACAGGAACTTCCTGTAGAAGCACAGTTTTCATGAAAGAAGTACAATGAGGTAGAAAAAATGATGGAGAAGGGTGAGGGATGGAAGCATGGATGTGGCTACAGGTCTAACCAATAGATTCCACCTTCAGATTCCCCTCCAAAATCGAATTTGGCTCGTCCGAAGGTTCTACAGGATGTTTCCTGTAGAAATTCAGAACTTCCTGTAGAAATGCCTGGAATTTCCTTTAGAAAAGCCTGGAACTTCCTGTAGAAAGCCCAATATTGACCTGAATGTGACCAAATCCTAGGAGAGGTGAGTGGCCATGGAGGGAGTGT
>APFE030345993.1:10597-30607 GCA_000404065.3 Pinus taeda | reverse complement strand
TTTTTGTTTTTTCTTTTCTCTTTTTTTTTTCTTTTTTTTTGAAAACAACTAGGGAACCTCATGGAGGTTTTCACCCTAATTTCCTGCCCTGGGCGCCTCCAAGGGAGGTTTTCACCGAGGGATCTTATTCTCTCTTTCTTTTTCTTTTTTTTTCTTATTTTTTTAAACCCATTGACCGCCTCATGGAGGTTTTCAATCAATTAGCCAATCTAAGGTGCATCCGAGGAGGTTTTCACCCTAGATATTTCCTCTTATTTGCATTTTTTCATTTTCTTCTTTTTCTTTTTTTTCATTTTTCTTTTTTTCTTTTTTTTACCCTACCCTACTTGAAAAACAAAAACGTTCTCAAGTATAAGAATACTTCCAATGGAGCCATGTGCACATCAATATTAGAGACAGAATGATGTGGAGGCTTGAAATGTATGCTTTGACAACTATCTGGATTTTAGAGACCAAATGATTTAACTTTGAAGGGATTAGGCATAGATGAAGAAGAGAGTACTGCTGCAACTTAGTGACCGTCTGAAACCATATCTGAATATCGCTCTGATATCCTTGGTCCTTTTGCTGATCTGGAACATTCTCCATATCTTCTTCTATCATGACCTTCACATCTTTCTCTTTTTGTTGAGTTTTCTCTTGAGTACATGGAGGATTTGATGGTAACCACGAGGGAACTCTCTTGATCTCTAATTCTGATGTCTTCTCTTCATCAATACAGCCCATGGTTCTTTGATCTCGTCTTTTGAATCTTCTTTTGCTGGATGTGGTCCTTCAATGCCTTCAAGATAATCTCTTTTCTGCAGTACTTTTCCTGAGCTATGGTGAAGATCATTGAGCTCAAGAGGAGTCATTTGGACAGGTTGTGCCTCAACTTTGCAATTAGATTGAGCTACTTCATTGTATGGTTTTGGGAATGGTGGGATGGGTAGTTGAGTGGAGGTGTATATTTGAGATGGATGTGGATGGGGTTGCGTATGGGTAGGTGGTGGAGGCAAATGAGTGGGAGGAGAGTTGTATTGGGGCCTCCACACTTGATGAGGTGCATTCCACTGAGGTTGTGGCTAAGCATAAGAGTGAAACGAAGAGAAACTAGAGGAGCATGGTATTGAGGAGGATACGACCAAGGAGGGGGTGTGGATTGGGAGGGATGAGCAGGGGAACCCGAAGAAGGCATGGAAGTGGCTTCATAGGGGTCGTAATAGGTCTGGGATGTCCCTTGCTTTCCCTGCTAGTAGGGTATGGGTCCATGTTGCATCCGTTGGTTCATATAATAGAGTGATTCAATGGCTCCTTTGGCTCTTTGATATGCAGCTTTAAGTCCAGGCAAGGAAGGGCACTGATTCGTAGGATGGTATTCTTCATAGACAAAACACACTTCTATGGAGTGTAATGGACACTGATTCCTAGGATGCTTTCTAGTGCACCTGGGACAAAAGATGGCCAGAGCCCTCTTGGCTTCCTCTTGCTTCCTTTGGATCTGCAAGGTAACCAGCTGCATGGCAAGAAACTACCTCACCTCACTCTTGAAATCTTCCAACTGATTTGCAAATTCATTTTTGGATAAGGTACTGCTCCCAACATTTCTTCTTTCAACCATTCGCTCTAGAGGAATGTTTTCTTCTTCTTCTCCCATAGAGGTTCTTCAAATATGTCTTGCTGTCCACCTAGGGGTTATTTAATCACAACCATCGAAGAAGAGAGAAGGTTGGCTGTGTGAAGCAGTGGCGGTGTTGTGCAATCATTTTTCTGAATTATCTCTACTCCTACATGGCATGAAAGGAAATCTTTTTGGTTGATTTTTTTTTTTTTTCTACTTGTACCTGCAAAACTGAAATAGATTGAACTGCAACTAACTAAAATCTATCTTTCTGAAATGAAAATGCGGAATTGAAATGAAAGAAGGAAAGGACTAATATATTTTACTAAAATGAAATTGCAGGAATGAAATGCTAGGCTACGCTTGCAGAATTGAAACTGCGGAATTGAAATTCTAATCTATGAAAGCAGGAAATGTCTACTCTACTTTTTCGGAAATGAAATTGCATAATGGCAATGAAATAAACTACTTAGAAAAAGGTTGCAATAGAAAATAGAAGAAAAGCAACAATCAACAATACTCTGATGCTTCCCTGGAAACAGTTCCAAAAAGAGTGGTGGGCCCCAGTATTACAGCAATAATGTTGCAACTCCTGGGACTCCCTTCTTAATTTTTAACCCGATAGTTCGTAACAAACTTGGAAGTGACGATGTTGTATGCACAAGTACTAGCTCTTGCCGCAACTGTCACTTGGTTAGCTGGTACAAGTCCACTAGGGGCTTAAGCCAACTTCTGTGAGCTCTGAGAAGAAGCTTTTTAACTGATGGATGAAAGCTAACTCAAAGGAAGCTAATCTATTTGTAGAAAGAAACTGAAAAGCTGAAAGGAAATGCAAACCCTAGCAAACCTTAATTTTACCAGCTAGCCCTACTGATGCGAAAAAGAGGATGCAAGCTTCTAAAAGAGATGCCATTAACTTCTAGGAAGTCAAAATGCATGTGTCTAATTTATCACTATCTGAAGAAAACATCTTTTTGTATTTTTGAATAAGTTGTCAGAACTATCATGCATGTGCTTTCATTGTTTTTTACTATGCAGAGGTGTATTGGTGAGAGAAAATGCTTGCAGGAGGTTGGGAAGGTTCAGAGAGGGCCTAAGGGGTCCCTAGCACCCTTCCAGAGAGTTTCAGAAAGTTTGGAAATCAAGAGACCACTTTTGTGAGCTTCTACAGGAAGTCTGCAGGGTTTCTACAGGATGTTCTGGAATTTCTACAGGATGTCTATAATTTTCTACAAGATGTTCAGAAATGGGCTTTTGGAGGATGGATGGAGCGAGAAAGATGAAAGAGTGGGTATGGAGGTGAGATAATGGTGTGAGAAGGTCCAGGTTTTTGGTGTGTGGATTTGTTCAGGGGGAGATAAGGCAATGCTACACAATAATATGGAAAGTAGGTCAATGTGAGGGAACATGGAAAAGGTAAGGCAAGGATATGAAATGGAGGATGAAGTAGGTAGGTTGGATGGAGTATGGGTAGATGGAGAAGTATGATAGGTGCTCTTCAAGTTATTTTTTAAACTGAACAAACAAACACTTAGAAAACCTATGACCTAGTTACTTCACTCTAATCTTACCTAAGTAACAGCAAAAGGAATGAACAGAAGTTTATTCGAAATGAAATACATGAAATAACTGTGCAACTAAGCAATCATAAATTGAAGCATTTAAACACAACTAATATCAGCGTCTGCAAATGAGAATTCCAACACTAGGGATTGCATGACAAAGGAAAACAACATTTTTGGTGGCAACAAGGTCACCTTGGTCCCAGCTCATGATTCCACGGAGGGGGAGGTGAGATCCAAGGTGCTTGGTAGCCTTTTTCTGAAGATCCTCCCTATGATTAACCTATCAAGTAAATATGGACATGAAAAGCTATTTTAATCATCAATAATGACCTAAGTAACAAAGCAATATTTTAATATAAATAATAGATTTTATTCTAAGAATGTAGCAAAGGCACATGAAAGTAAACAAAGGAGGTACTAGGCTTGAGATGGGCTCAACCCCAAGAGCTACAGCCTCCTCAGAGAGATTAGATCTGGTGCAAAGCTGGATTCATCTTTATTGATCAAAGGAATAGTTACATTCCAAAAACTGTCCATAAGGAAAACTTGAAAATGTGCTGAAATGGAGAGCTAAACTACTGCCTAAAAAATGACTAAAAAGTGAACTAAAAACTAGCTAACTTCTGCCTACAAAGTGACTAACTGAAATGAGGACCTAAGCCCTCTTATTTATACAAATTGAGGACCCCAATAGTCCTCCTAAACTTTAGGGACTTGGCTGCCCAAAACTTGCAGTTAATAGTAGTCCTACTTGACTTGCTTGGCTACCCTTGCGATAATCAATTTGGTGGCCCTTGAACTCTGAGATGATGGTGGAAAATTTGAGGTAAGGGCCCATAAATGAAGGGGACACCTTCCTAAAAATCCTCTCCACAAATTTGGCTGCCAAGTGCTCATTTAAACCTTTGATTTTGTCTCCAAATTGAGCAAAAAGACAACATAAAGCACACATTAGACTTGTTGGCATAATGACTAACCCAATTCACTCTACTAGCATAAATATAATAAAAAACATGAAATAAACTAATGATAATGGTGGATTAAGTCAAATTAGGAGGCTGAATGAGCCCATATATTTATCCATTTTTGGGGCTCATCAACATGTATGAATGTGCTTGACTTCCTAGAGGTATAAGGTATCTAGACCATGAAAAATGAATGGAATTTCTTGAAGGGGAAACTAAGGACTTGGAAAATGTGGCTAATATAAACTTGGAATATCCGTTATTCTACGTAGAATGGTTCTGTAAATATTAAAACACCTAGGAAAATGTTTCTTCAATGGGGACAGGATTGTGACACCCCTTTCATCACCACAAATATTGTATCGTAACTAACAACATATAATGATCATGTGCCAACATAGATGTTATGATGTCAAACTTTATTATATTATGTAGTTTATTTTTATTAATTAAAATTATAGAACTAAAGAAAGATGACAACCAATAAATTATGATGCCTCGAGGATGGGTAAATCTTGAGTTAAGAGTAAAAATTTAAATGCGATGAATACCCCTCTTTGATGTGATGGTTAGTATTCCAGAGAAGCAAAAAGGTTGGAAAGATGGTAGGTTATGGTGTTATTATACAAATACTAGGGAAGAGAAACAAAGTGGTTATTTTTCTTGGTACCTAAGCTTATAATTGTTTTCTCTTCGATCACTATCTCACATCTCTCAGAAAAAAGGATTGGTGATAGAACCTAGAGAGGTTCATACCTTATGATTGGTTAAGGGTTGTAAGTGGTATATTAGGTGATAGTAAATTAATCTGTTGCAACTCTTTTTATTCAGACTAAATGGCTCTAAAGACTAGGAATGATTGTCTTTATGTGTGGCAAATAAAGCAGTAAAGAGGGTAGGTTTGAGTGACTATAAATATCAAAGAAAGACTTGCTTGTGTTATGTAAAACTACAAGGTAATTTTATAAATGTGATCTTATTAAAAAATGGAAAGGATGATGACTAAGTTATCCTATGTGAGTGTGTGAGGGAGAATGACCCACACTTATGCCATTAAAATCTAGTTTGGATCTGAGTGTCTGAATTACCTCATTTAAACCTTTGGTGGATCTATGTGAATGAAATCGAAGGAAACCGTGGGTCGTTGTGGTGCTTACTACTAGGAACAATTCATAAACCACCTTGGTTCTTACTATAGGTACAAATGATAAACCACTTTTGTGCTTGTTATTAGAGGGTGGTTGATAAAGCACCTAGATAGGGGTTTCCATATTCTGAGCTTTAAACCAAGCCTTTCATGTGAATTCCCTGAGTAAACTTCTCTTCAAAGAATTATATTTGGTAGTGTCGTGGTTAGTGGTGAGAAAAATGATATCATAGTTTAGCCTATGGTGGGGTGGAATATGGCGCAACCTACTTCAATTCCAGTATTTTTCAGGCTGCAATATAAAAATATTTATTTTTGTGTTAAAGATACTTTTCGAATATATATGGTTTAGTAACATGCATAAATATTCATTGTTATATCATTTAATTTATAGATATTAGTGTTGTTTATGAAAATAAAGTTTGAAATCAGATAAGTGCAATGAGTTTGAATTCACTTGGCTATGGAATTTAAATGAATTTGTATGCAGAGGAAATGCATGATAATTTTGGTAATTTCTTGTCTTTCCTGTTATATACATGCTCAATTTTCTTTAATTTCATCTACAAGTTGTAAGTCCCAAATTTTGCCTCTAATTTAAATAAGTTGAGTAAGATATTTGGGATAATTCTTAGAGTTTAAAGGTTGAAACCAAAATGTTATTTATGGGATAAATAGTTCATCCTAGAATTTCTATTGTATTTTTTCTTTTGGGAGGTTCCAAAAGCTAAAAATTAGACCATAGTGAGGAGAAATATAATTGATCCTATGGTCCAATTTTTAGATCCTGGTTCACGATATTTTAGGAAATATAATCAAAGGGAGTTGGGAATCTTAAGATGATTTGAAATAGGCCATGCTGGAATTTGCAGTATAACGTTTCTTATAAGAGGTTATATAAGTTGAAACTTGTGCCCTAGTGACGAGAAGTTAGTCTCATCATTTTTTCGAGCGTTGATATCTTTGGTTGTGATATTTTAGGACATATGATTAGAGGAATCTAATCTTCCTAGATTCTCCTAGAGTCATGCATCAAATAGGTCATGTTAGAATTTTTTCTATAGCTTTTCTTTTGGGAATTTCTAGAGTTTCAAACATGGATCATAGTGAGGGGAAACCCTACTTATTATCTAGCGCAACTTCAAGAACTTTTGTCATTATATTTTAGGACTTAATATTAGATGAAGTCAATCTTCTTGGATAATACTAAAATCATGCATCAAATAGGTCATGTTCATATTTCCGTTATGAATTTTCGTATGAGATATTCCAATGGTTGAAAATTATAACATAGTGAGGGGAATTCCCATTAATTATTTGGTTCAACTTTTAGAACTTGGACTGGTATAATTCAGGAGATATGCCTCGAGGAATTTTCTACATTTGTTTTCATGAAAAGTGTTTGAATAAATGCCTAAATGGTTTAATGATTCATTGCATTCAATGTGTTTGATAAAATGCCCAAATGAAAACTTTTTTTTTTATGGGGATAGTATTTGGTGTATGTTATAATTTCCGTATGATAGTACTATTATGGTTTATCTATGCCTATTTTCATGAAAAGTATTTGAAGAAATGTGTTAAATATGTTTTATTACAATTTGCAAACAAACTATTTTATAAAATACCTCAAATACATGAATAAAAATTTGTAGGATTTAGTGGTATATTTCTGATAGTATGTTACAAGTTGAATCAAAGAAATGTTTCATATTTTATTTCATATAGTTTTTCCGAAAAAAATGTCTACAAGAAAAATTCCACTTAATTACATCTATATAAAGTGCTTGAAGAAAGGTTTACTTGTAAAGTGTTCGAAAAAATGTATGAGAGATGAAAATAAAGATTTTGCAAGCGTAGTTAGGATATATTTATTAGGGATATGTGACAAAGAGGTACCAAAGCTTATTTTTAAGACAGTAAAAAACAATTGGCTTCCTTGTAACATTTGTAACCCATTGAGGGTACTAGCTATGTTACTTATTGCAACAATGACATTTAAATTCTAATACATGTGATAACACATAATTATTAGAGTATTATAGAGGTTCAAAATGGGGTAATTATAGGAATGCACTAGCTACATTCATGGTACTAATGAATGATGTATTATGACCACATTTAGATTAAGTTGTTGTAGTGTTTTTGGATAACTTATCATTTTTTAGCTCTACTTGGAAGGAGCACAACTCACATATCGCATCTCATGCAAGGTTTAGAGACTCTAAAAAGAATTAACTATTGATTAGCCTTACAAAATGTCAGTTTTCTCAATACTCATTATGATATTTTCAATATGTAATCGGTGAAGGGGAACTCAATATAATGCTCACAATCATGTAGGACATCATAAAATGGCCAATTCCTACTAATATCATTGAAGTTAGGATATTTTTTGGGGCAAAAGAGTACCTATGAAAGTTCATAGAATTATTTTCAATGATAGTTGCACCTATCCACGCCATCAAAATAAGTTGTAAGAGTATCTAGTGGGGATATACTCAATGGAATTATTTTGATGAGCATATATACAAGGTTATTCAAGCATTGATTGTCACAGAGTCAAACTTGTAAAATATTTTAAAGTTGAGATAGACAGAAGAGGGTATGCTATCAAGAAATTTTGATGCAAGGAGGGAAGTAAATATTATACCATTATATCATGTTTTATGTGCAAGTATTAATACCCTACCTATTATAATCAACTACATAGCCTAGTTCAAGTTGTTAAGAAGTTAAAGAGTTGTCTAATGGAATAGAAAACCATTACCCACATCGACTTCTATTCACTTTAGTAAATTGTGTAGGCCCATGATATTTATCGATAATGGAAATTTTAGATCCATCTAGCTGATAAAAAACTCTATTGAAGATGAAACCAAACTTATAGCTAAGATGAAGGTTGAAATGTTAAAAATGAACAGGCAAACTGAAGAATTGAGAAAACATTTATGTTGAAAATAACAAGAAAATTAGGGTCTTTGTGGATATGGAAAAAATATTGGAGTGTAAAATACAAAGACTATAGAAAAATCATGATGAAATGTATAATCAATGGGATACTCTTAATAATGTAAACAATTGGCAAAAGGATATTAAGCTCAATTTAAATTAGCAAGTCTCTTTGTGATATATGGTTTTCTTATTGAAATATACTTTATCAAATTTCTAGGATCTTGTTTACTCATGTCTAAGGAAAATATTTTGTCTTTAGCTACCATGGATACTATTTCTATACCAGTACAATATTTTTATCTTGGATTTTGTGTATGAATGACAAAAATAGTTAAGGTATTTAAAGAAATAATTACCATCCATATCACTCATAAAACAAAATATTTTCTTGTAAGGAAACCTTCTTTTAGAGTTATGATGATATCCTCAAAGAATATTGATAGAAAAAATTGACTTAAATATTGACTTAAACAACCCCTTATGGATTTAGTGGGGGGAAATGTGTTTATGCATAATTACCATAGTAAACCAAAAAGAACATGTCCACATTCAATACAAATATTTGGGTACCTCTAACAAAATACATTAACAATTCTGAATAATAAAAGGCTGAAAGGGGAAAATCCTAAATATATACATTTGAACAATTGTTGGTTGTACTTGTTTTAATTCAAAAATGAAATATAATTCATACAAAGTTTTTCCCATTTTTAACATCCAAAGAAACCACTACCATCTCTCGAGATCTAATGTTATTGATATTGTGGTTTTTTCATTGGTGTAGATATAGGGATACAAAAATCCATTAAATAATTACATTGAACCCATTCCCGACTCAAGATAATATGGAATTTTTTCCTTGTAAAACAAACTAGATTTCCTTCGGAAGTTACTCCCTTTAATAATAAAGTGATGGTAAACTAGCATTAAAAATATTATTATCATATTAATAGATCAAATCAATAAATTATGATTCCACGGAAGTTAAGGTTATCATTAAATTAATTATAAGGCTAGATGCCTCTATTGCTCATATGACACCCTTTAAGACAACGTCCATGGACCCTATAATAATGAGCTAGGGAATATTATGATTGAAATAAATCTATTGGTTGGTCCATTGTACCATAAACCATTCCTTTAACATCTCCTAAAGGAGGGTGTTCGTATTTTAAATATTCCTTCTACAATTAATATGCTAAGTGTGTTCATAGGTCTTCCAGATAATTTGAAGCACAAAGTGCCAACAACCTTTATCTTGGAGGGGCTCAAGAAAATGGTATATAGATACTACTAAATATTACAAGTTCAACCTTCGAAAATGTGGGAAGGCCTTGTAGTAATGTGTTACTTCCTCTCTTTTACCTTTTTGTATTATTGGAGTTGAATGGCGTGTTATAGTGAATGATAGTGAATAAAAGGATCAAGGAGGGGAAATAAAATGGCATGGAGGGAACCAAAATTGGAAAGTATGGATTCAAAGGAGTTGGATTCGCCCTAGTGATTATTTCCAAGGGGGTTTGAGTGGTTGATAAACTTTCCCTCAAATCTACCCTTTCCCTTTGGAATTTCTATATTTCAACAACTCTTTATTTACCTACCCTAATTTGGGGCCAAAAATTAAGTTCAATGTCTACTCCAAAATGAGTGAGATGTGTTTTACTATGGCCTTCAAAGTTCCAGTTGTATAATACAATAGTCATAATTATGTAGGTTTCAACCTATCATAATTGGATAAATACTTGGAAATATAATACTTTGTTGAAATAAATGAATTCCTTCTATAAAATAAATAATCTATAATTGAAGAAAATTTACTCTTACCAAATTAATACAAATATGTATTTTATATTAACAAAAATCATATAAACATAGAAAATATCCTAATAAAAAACAAGCCATGATGTGCTAGAATTAAACATCATAATCAAGGAAAAATATTATCCTTTCAATTGTTCTAAGGAGCAACATAGTAGAATTCTAACTACACAACAAATATTATATCAAAACATTAAAATACTAACTTGCAATTATTGAAGGAAGTTGTCAAAGTTTATTAATAAGTTGCTGAATGGATTGATCATATATTTAATCTAAGAATATTGTATATATTAGATAACAAGTGGGATAGCTTCGATGAAGCATAGTCCCTACCTTTACCACTAATTAATTTGGGTACTGCTAATTAAGTGGGGTCCTCATTTCTATATCTGCACATACTTCCTCCACATAGCTTCCCCACACAACCACCTCTGCACAACTTCCTTCACATTGCTACTTCCACACACACTTCCTCTGCACAAATACACACAACCACCTACATTCGTCCTAATGAAAATTGCAATTGCAATCCTATTGACTATAATCTCTAAATAATCAGTAATCAAGTGGGGTTTGCATTTCTTTCTATGCACACGATTCCTCCACATATCTTCCCCTCCCTAAACACCCTTCTCATACCTTCATCAACAATAATACTTCCATGCACGCTTCTTTCACACAACCACCTTTGCACAGGGTCCTCCACATATTTGCGGTAAACTCCAGTAATGTGAGTAGTTATGCTACATCTTATCCTATTTGCCCATAAATGATCATTGTTTCACAACTAAATCTCCACCACCATACCTACATCATATTTATTATTAATCTAGTAAATTTTGAAAAGATTTCATGCTTGATGATGAAATATTTCCGGTTTATTCGTTCTGCAAATAGAGTTTCCTTATTACCAAAACCATTGCAAAAAACTAATCTATGAGCTCAATTATTGAATCTAAAACATACAATAAGCAGTAATTTGTTACATAAATCATATGCAATGTATCATTTTCACTTGCTGATGTATTCAAAAATAACTATAATGTCAAGTGCCTTTCATATATTGTATTTTTCATCTTCTCATTGTTTTAATGATTTCTTCATTTACCGAGGATGTTTTCGCCTTAGTTTTTAATTCGTAAATAGACTCTGTGGAAAGATCCACACAAGAAGAGCTCCACAAACCCCTTATCCATTATTCAGAGGAATCTTAAAAGTTTTCATAGTGTGAACCTAAATGCCATGAAACAACAATCCACACAATGAAATCTTCTCGTACAAGGAAAGTTATCATGTGGAGAGATGGGTTTGTGCAAGAGAATGGGGATGCATAGGGAAGTTTATCTCACAAGGATGAAATTAATGTTAAAATATTTACTTGTGTAGAGAATTTACAGTACAATGGATCAAGTATGTGTGGGAGTGCAGTTGCATAGAGCTATGACTTTAGGGCTATGAAACTTTGGAGAGGATGAGGTATGTGGAAGAAAACATAATAATTAATGATGTTAATTTTCATTGGGTGGATATTGTACTTTGCAGATGTTGGGGTTTGTGTAGGAGAACGACTAGTTCTTAGGGAAATTAATGTTAAACTAGTAATGTTAATTTTTGATATTTTGTGCTCAATGCATTTGATGTGAAATGTTGTACATATGCATTTGTATTATATTGGAAGTTTACAATCTTTCTATTTATCTAAGGACAAAGTGTGTGCAAAGATTTTGCTATTTATTTGGAAGGAATGAAATTAGGACAATGCATTTTTGGAGATGGGGGATGCATATGGAAATTATTATTAAACTATTAATTTTAATATGTTATTATTATTATGTTTCATTTTTCTTATATTCGCTGAAAAGAAAAATATAAAACTATGCTAATTAAGTTGCAAATATATTTTGACATTAAGTTACTGCGAATAAAACAACAATAATTAATTTTATCATTTTTGAATTCACAAAAAAAAATTGTACTAATTTTCAAAAGCTCAAAGAAGGACTGACATAGTTCAAAATTGCACTATGCAATCTATTTTAAAATAATTTTATTTATTAACGAAGAAAAAAAACAAACAATTATCTAAATTACTACATATCCTCAACATTAGAAGCAATAGGGTTCCATTAACTTCTATCACAGGATGAGAAGGGGGGCAGGGTGGAGGTGACTAATAACATAGTGGGCTGGAGAAACCACAACTTTTAATCAATTAATCAACAAATTCTTTAGTGCAGAAGAAGTTGTTGCTACTAAAGTGTCGAAATCAATCTTAGTCTACAAGAGATGATTGTTGACATTTTCTCTTAGGAAGAAAGATTCCCATGGATAGATTTTAATGGAAAAAGAGTTTTCATTAGTGATACATGAAGTCTACTAAAAATTAAATATGAAGCATAAATAATCTATTTTAAATAAATAACATTAATTTATTGCAATAAGGAATTTAATAAACATTAATTAAGAAACATTACTATATATTTTTAAATAACATATAACCTATTAATGATTAATAAGATTTAACTTTGTAAAAATTACCTCCTCCAATCAATATGATGGATCATTGACCAAATTCTTCATTCTGTCGATTATAATGCTATGTGCTGAGGAGATGGGAATATGAAATCACCATTAATGGAAATTGCATCATTTCTAGTGTGTTGGCAGTGCATCGTTTGCCCATATTCCCAACACAAAACATTATGATCAAGCAGGGATTGCTAGTGATCATAAGGATTCTCTTGGGAGCATCATGGTCTATTTGGATCATAGCACATCGACAAACAATATAGGTTGCTATTCGTTATAGCTACTCCTTTAATTCTTCTTTGAATATATATCATAACATTGTCTATTATTGGCATGACTCCTATGGTACTCGGTTCTTTTGTTGGGTTCATTCCAATGGTTGTTGTTTTATAGTTGTAGCAGATTCATAGGACTTGCCATTTTTTATAGATGATTATTACACTAGCTTTATACACTTATATATGGGTGTGAAATATTTTTTAATTAAGTTAGGAAGGGATAGCTTACACGTGTTATCTCTCAAATTTATAACATTTTTTGGCAACACGAGGCCTTTCGGTTGTAGCATTTTGATACCCAATAAGTCGTAATGACCATTTTTGTGTTGTTTCCATGCATGTGATTCAAGAATAATTTTGGCTATTTGATCTAAATTCACATGTGATTATGGTAATTGTTTCATATTTGAATACAAATTACATGACATTGTTTACTGTCACTTCACGTGGTTGTACATCGTGAAGATTGAATAAAAGTAGTGTATCTATATAATGATTAGGATGATAAAACTTTTATTCGGGAATAAAGTCAAATGTTTTCTTTCAATTCAATTTTAATTATTATAGAAATTATGGTAATTCATTTGTATTCATATAAGAATTATGTTAAATTGCTTATTGTTACCTCCCCTGGCTATATGTCATTAATATTTCATTAAAGGCATTAGGAAATTGAAAATTAAGGTAATTGTGTATTTATATAACTATCTACCTAAGGATGTGTCATGATACATCTATAAAGAATTTTTCCCTTTCAAACCACTCAAGTCTACCTCATTAAGCCATGGTTACTCTATATAGCTGCATAATAGTCTCATAACACTTATGTAGAAAATAAAATGCATAGATATTTGAGTCTAAGAAATATAGAGGATCTGCATAGGATGTTGAAGCATAAATGAAGACATTTTTGGCTTTTAATTATGTCAAAATGGAATCTGTAAATATCGTATGAAAATCACCTAGTGCTAAATGTAAAGCAACAAAAGCTATTAGTAATTGGAGATGTCATTTAGGGTCAACTGAAAATAGAAGATGTATTGTGCAACATATCATAAATCTGGAAAATATATAATGCTCAAATTACCACGGTTTTTTCTCTTCGTAAAGTGAAATTTCATCGAATAAACATTTCGTAATAGTTGTAGGGAGATGCAATTCCTTTATGCCATAAGAAATCATTTATTTGGTTAATTTTTAAAATATTTATCATTTATAACTTTTGAAGATATATCTATATGGAAGAATAGTTGCACATACCTAATTAATTAATGAAATATTACGAGGAGGCCCTACTCAATCTTAATGTTTTGTGCTAACAATATGGGAAAATGATGCACTGCTAACATGATAGAAATGATGCACTTTTTATTAAAGGTCATATCACATGCCCATATTCCCATCACATGACAATATAATTGATAAGATGAACAATTTGATCAATAATTCATTAACACATAATGGAGGTAATTTTTATGAAATTGGACCTTACTATTGATGAATAGTTTCTATGTTATTGAAAATGAAATAGTGATGTTTCTTATTTGTTTATTATTGTCCTCATTGCAATAAATTGATGTTTCTTATTTAGACAAAGGCTTGAATTGTTGTCTGAGCTGGACAAGAAAAAAACAAAATTTCCAAATGTTAATCGAATGAGGCAAATCAAAGTTGAATGGTCTAGGAGAATTAGTAGATTAGAAAACATTAACAATCAATTATTTCTATGTTATTTAATGTTTATTAAACTTTCTCTATCCCCAATGAAGACTCTCTGCAGGCTTAAATCTATCCACAGGAAACTTCCTGCCTAAGCACAAATGTCAATGAACACCTCTTATAGACCGAGTAGGAGAATAAATAAACTAGAAAACATTAATGATCAGTTATTTATGTGTTATTTAATGTTTATTAGAATTTACGTATCCCGAAAAAATCTCTCCACATGCTGAAACTTATATGTCGGAAACTTTCTGCCTAGGACCATATCTTAACTAACACCTCTTACAGACCAAGTACAATTTTTGCACTTAATGAGAATCCATTTCTTCTCCACTAAATACTTTTATGATAAATTTATTGAAGGTTATTCTCCCCAAACAATAAAATATTTTTTTATGGTTATCCTTGTGTAAATAAGCATATGTGCAGAATTGTAGAGGAAAACCATTGTGTAGAGGAAGCTTTTATGCTTTCATCATCGAGAATTCTACACTATGCCTAATCATAAACATTCCACATAATTCAATCACATTTTCACTCATAATTTTTTTTTTAATTACTTTTTTTCATGTCCACATCTATAAACAATGTTGTTGCCCACTAGTATGTTATTGAGCAGGTTAGGGAGAATGGATGTGTAGAAGTGATAGTAAGAAGTTTGACACAATATGTTTAATCTTTCAATTGCATCATCTAGCATAAGAAAAAGATATAATTGGATTATTGATAAAGAAAAATTTCAAATCAATACCTTGTTACCAATGTTTATCCTTTGATTAATAGAAAATAGAGTTGCACGCAAATACAAGTCATCTCAACATTAAATTCATTGACTATACACTTGCTCACACATCAGAAAACCACTTAAGCACCAAAACATCAAATATAGAAACATGATTTTTGTATAATGTCAACATAACAAAAACACATATGTGTGGAATCGAAAAGAAAATACATGTATGCACAAAACATTGCCACACACAACAAATTTTGTAGAAACACTTTTTCACTCAACAACACCCTTTTGTTAGTCATTGAAATTTGAAATTGATATTAATAAACATGGTTCCCAGATATTGTGGGCAAGAAGCATTCATTCCCAAATAAACATTGGATAAAGCATTTATTCTTTGGACATGTTACCTTCGAATAGTATATTCCATTGTGTGAAAAAATCTCTAAAGCTTTCATTGTATGAACTTATACACTCCACAAAATATATTAATAATAAAATGAGCATTGCTCTTGTGCATAATCTACAAATATAAAAACACATTACAATTAAAATATCCACCTGCACTTCCCTCAATTTACACAAATTGCATACATGCATCTGTTCTTCACATAACCTTCGCACATGCACAACTAACTCCACACAAATTCTTCTTCACAAGTACTTTCACACTCAATAATGTGCTTAGTCATTGATATTCAAAAGTAATATTAAATCACCACATGACACTATTTTCATTTGAAACACAAATTAAAGATAAAGCCACCATCTAGATATTATTATGCTTATTATTATTAAAATTATGTCACAAAAGCTTCATAAAACTTATACCCTTTTATTTATTATTTACTCTAAAAAACGAGTATCTAGAATAATTAAGGAAATAAAGTTGGTTGTTTTCTTTCAATTGAATTGTCATTATTATAGTAATTATGGTAATTAATTCATATTCATATTCAGATTATGTTATTTTTCTTACTATCACTTCCCCTGGCTCTACCTAAGGATGTATTTCTGATAAAACAAAGGTGAAGAAGTGCCAATGCATAATCTGATGAAAAACATTTATTTTTCACTTGCTCAGTCTCGCATAAGAAAAAAGGATAACCATAGTTTTGAAAAATGTGAAATGTCAAATAGATAATTTAGTACACAAAGAAATAAAATAATAGATTGATGATGTGCACTATTGCATGTCCTATAAGAAAAGATTTTTCTTAATGAAATCTAGTTTTGTACACAACTTGTCGTGCACTTTGCACAACTTTTACTCAATTGACTACTAATATGTATTTTTTATAACTATAAATATTACCAATAAATATTAGAAATAGAAGTGTCTAGTTCAAAGTGCAGAGATCTGCACAAAGAGCACTTCCGTACAACATCCTAAACAAAGATATAATCAAAATATTTAAAAACACAAAGATAAGAATGATCTATAATTAAAATATTACCATTAATTTTGTATACATTAACCTCTTACTAAAATAGCTACACACTTTTGTGGAGTCTAGCCCAGAGCGTGTGTTGAGGAAGCGTGTCCATATATATCATGTGTGGAAGAAATTGTGTAGACATCGTTTTGTGTAGAAAGCATGGGCCGAGATACAAATGTAAGAAACAAGTGAACTCCACTCAATTAGTTGTATAGATAGGGAGATACACATTATTTAAAAATAAAATATTAGCAACAATATCATAAAAGTCTAGTGCTTGCTTTGGTTTTATCGTAAACATAAAATATGCATTGTTTTATACTGAAACCTTAATAATAACATCCTTTAGTTCCTAGTGTGGCAATAATCACAATGAAAGAATCCTTCACACTTTCACACATATTCCTAACTTAAAACATATTTAGGAATACAAGCACATGCATTATTTACAATTAAAATATTATGAATAATATAAGCATAAAGTATGCATTTTTAATACTTAAATATTAGCAATCAAAGCATTCGATGTGGAGTAGGGACATCCACACAATGGAGGCTTCAAATATTCCTCTCTACAATGAGTTAATTAAATATAAATAGTATGCATTATTTACAACTAAAATATTATCAATAATATACGCATAAACAATGTTATTGCAAATAGAAAATATGGAATATGTTTTGAAACTAAAATATTAGCAATGAAAGATTTAAATGCAAAGTTCTGCACAATGAATCCTCTTGTGCACAATGAACCTTCTCCACACTTCTGCACATCCCACAAAAAAATATTATCCTCAATGAATTGCATTTTTGTACAAAATTACTTAAATAACAATATTACACATTATTTACAATTAAAATATTATAAATAATATAGGGATACACAATGTTATTATCGCACAATGGAAACTTGAGAGCTTCTTCTGCACAAACAACATTCTCTGCAAATATGGACATTCTGTAAACAAATATTTTGCTCAATTAGACATGGTTTTGTACACAACATGGTATGCACTCTACACAACTTCTACTCAATTGACTACTTATGCATTATTTATAACTAAAATAATTCAATAATATGGGGATAAAAACCCTTTAGTGCAAAGTGTGAAGAAACGAAACTTCCACACAAGAGCCTAAAGAACATAATTAATTATAATTACAATATTATCAATAATTTGTATACATCAACCACTTTACTAAGACAATAAAGACCTTAATGCAAAACATACTAATCAATTAATAACAACTTCCAATGTCGATGGCTTATTGAATACTGTAGTAGGTACAAAGATATTCATAAATATGGAGATAACCATTACTTGCACTTAAAATATCACCAATAATATTGTATACGTCAATCACTTACTAAAATGTTAGGAAAAGAATCATTTAATGCCAACATATTTATTAATAGCTAATATGGTTGACCAAAAGGCATTATTAACAATGAATGCAGCCTCCACACAGAGAAAATATTTATGCAAAGAGAATCAATTAATTAGTGAAAATAACCATTTTGTAATTAACATAAACCAACCAAAAATCATATTTTTTTCTCTAATCGAGGACTGCTGGATTGAATGCTAAATATTTGTCCTTTAAAAGCAATATTTATACTTGAATTCACTGAATAGATATCGAAAAGACTTCTTTTACAATATTGATAGATATAGACCTATCTATATCTTTGCAACTAATTTTGATAATGTCATTGCATGTGAATTGATTGAATGGATATTAGTGGCTAATTATAGGTAATATTCACAGCTTAAATATTTTCATTGTTATCTAGATACACTATTGTCTAGTCTCTATTTTTAATAGTTCTAATGCTTTCGATGCAATATTGATGGTGTACACCTAACAAAAGTGGTAGTAAGAAATCCAAAGAAAACCATATCCAAATACAAAAAAATAACCATAATTGGGAAAAAATATAATTTTGATAGGTGTAATCCCTCATTAGGTTACTCTCTCCTGCTGAAAGAAGAAGAAGAAGAAGAAAAATCATGCAAATGACCTTTACGACTTATTGTGAATCAAAATCATATAACCAAAAGCCTTTGTTGACATGAATTGATATAATTTTAAGATGTAGCATGTGTATGCTTTCGTTTTCCAACTAAATTAAAAAAAGATCCCATGCACTTCCCACACATAAGTGCATCAATGTGGATATATAAATACTAATGATAAATCTAATGTAATATTTGTCTATCAAAATTGGAAAATCACGCGAATCTTCCATTCACACTAGGAATAAATAAAGCCATGATATTAATTGATAGAAATGTTAAAGGAATTTCTACAATGAAGAAGAAATTATATTGTCTAATTGCACCAAGACACTCTGAAGAGAAGCCTTATGATTACTAGAAATCCCTACGTGATCATAATATTTTGTTCTCGTGGTATGGGAAATGATGCACTGCAAATGCACCAAAAATCTTGTTCTTATTTAAAAATAAATAGTGATGTTTCTTATTTAATTCTTATTATTAAAGTCCATATGGCAATAAATAAATGTTTCTTATTTAAAACAAAATAGTAATGTCTTATTTAATGTTTATTATACTTTTTATATTCCCAATGAAACATTTGTGCACATTGAAATCTATCCATAAGAAACTTTCCACCTAAGAAAAAATGTCAACGAAAACCTCTTGCAAAGTGAGTGTGGTTTTTGAATTCTAGAAAAATCAAATTCTTATACACTACATACTTCTCTAATCAATTGATTAAAGGTCATTCTCTCTACAAAATGAAATCTTTGTTTATGTGGTGCAACAAAATTCACCTCTTCCTATAAATTATGACCCTCTACTTCTAGGATGTCAATGCAATATCGACATCAAGGTTCCCATACAACTTTAACCTCTTTTTAATCTCGTTCATTGTTCCTACAATAAAATAAACATACAAAAATCTATGCACCATCAGTTGTGATATTTAAATATCATATCATTTAACTTTACACCCATATACAAGATCTGAAGATTGGCTTAATTCCATATTACACATAAAATTGAAATTATTCATTTGCACATACAGGCAGAGACAATTTGTGAATATCATGAAAATTCCTTTCATTAATAAAATCATGTCCATACAATTACGTAAAAATTATAAAGTATTCATTCCTCACTTCGCTCTATCTCACCTACATTTTGGCCATTAGTTTTCTCCCTTAGGCTTAAAATATTTATAATAACATATACAGAGAGAATAAATTTTCCTAGATCCATAAATA
>APFE030345993.1:0-10183 GCA_000404065.3 Pinus taeda | reverse complement strand
AATTCATTTCCCATCTTGAATCTTCAAAAATCTTGATGACTTGGAAGCTCTAATGCTTCTGCATCATAATGGTTATCTTTCTGTAAATAGGCATATGTCCCAAACTATAGAAGAAATTCATTATTTGGAGGAAACTTTCAAGCTTTCATCATATAAACCTTGGCACTCCATAGAATAATAAACCTTCCACATAATTCATGTACACTTCACTCATAGACATTCCTTTTAATCACAGAATTTACAAAATGCACTTTTATTCATATCAACACCTATAAACTATGATGGTAACCACTACTATGTTCTTAGCTCATTTTAAGATGTACACTTCACTCATAGACATGCCTTTTAATCACAGAATTTACAAAAAGCACTTTTATTCATATCAACACCTATAAACTATGATGGTAACCACTACTATGTTCTTAGCTCATTTTAAGAGGTACTACCAAAGTGTGAAAAAAACCATGCGAATTGAAATATGTCCAAAACACAAAAACCAAATCAAATATTTTATTGTAAAAAATGCAAACTTGAAAACACCTATGTTCTCAAGAACATTGCCCACCCTCTATACAGTAAAATATAAAGAAAATCTTCACAAAATAAACATAGTAATAATAATTCAAGATTTGTTCATAGTTAAATTCTCTACGTGTGGACGACATTAATTTCCTTCTACGTGCCTGTTTTGTTTCCCATATGACATCCTTCACACGTCCTTTATACAACCAAAGTTTAGATTATGAAGAAGTTAAATCAATGATATATTTGTATTGCTAGAGCAATTCTGCAAACATAGAGTCAGAGATTAAAACTGTGATTTTTCAAGTTTATTAGCGAGTGTAATATATATGGAAGTTTATGGAGCACGATTCCGAAGCTATAGAGCAAGAGCATAGTACTTCTTTAGCTATCATAGCTACTCATCGATTTCATCTCAAAGCATGCTGAAATGCTTCAAGCTAAAGCATGGGTTGTAGACCTTCCGCACACTTCACGCACATTTCACTTATAAACAAGTTTTTTAACCAAATTTTTTACAAAATATAAGTTTTTTATGTCGACTCCTATAAAAAAAAATGTTGGTCTTACCTACTATCTTATTAGCCCACTTTAGGAGAAACTGTGAAATTGTGAATACTAGTGATTTTTTTGCACACCCACATAATCAACTTCTTTTGCACTAAAGACAATGCTAATTAACTAATTAAAAATTGTAATGTTATAATGAAATTTTTCCACTTCCATAAGAGTTTTATTTCCACATAATCAACTTAATTTGCATTAAAGACATTGCTAATTAACTAATTAAAGATGTAATGTTATAATGAAATTTTTTCACTTCCATAAGAGTTTTAATTTCCACAAGTTATTTATTATTATATTATTTTATTATATTATTATTATTATTATTGGTACAATTTTGACTCTAAATATTGGTAAATAATTTACTAAACATTTTAGTGAGTGCGATGAAAAATATGAAAAATGAAATATATCAGAAGACCAAAAATTGAATTGAATATTTTATTGTAGAAAACAAAAACTGGAAAATTCCCCTGTTTTCATTCACATTATCCATCTTCCCCACAGTGAAAGCCTCACACAAAGAAACCTTTACAAAAGTAAACATAGCAATGCTAATTCATAACATGTTCATAGTTAAATTAATTATGTGTTAATAGCATAAATTTCCCTCTCCACCCGCATTTTCTCACCCATATGCCATCCTTCGCACATCCTTTAGGTAATGAACATTTAAATTGTGTAGACTCAAAAATGACATTAATGACCATGAAAAAGGATTAAAATCATGGAAAAGTAGATTGATGATATATTTACATGGCTAGAATGACTACAAACAAAGAGTCAGAGACTAGAATCACAATTCATCAAGTTTATTAGCAAGTATAATAGAGATTAAATTGTATGGACCGAGATTTTGGAACTGCAGAATAAATGCTAAATACTTATTTTGCTAGAATAATCGGTGCTCTCAAAGTTCTCATCGATTTGATCTCAAACTGTGCTTAAATGATTCAATCTCAAGCAGGGGTCCATTTCAACCTTCTCAATCAGGAAATGGATATACAAGAATTGAACAAGAAGTGAATGCAATTGAATGCAATTGGCAAGTGAAATGTGGATTTTCGTCATCATAAGTTGGCTCACATAGAGAACGCTAATGTTGAGGTGGACGCTAATGAAAGAGATGATGATATGACTAAGGTTAGATGATTGATATGACTAAGGTTCCCCCCCTTCTCAGCTTGAGCTAGTCCACGTCGCTTCTAATATCTAGGATATCTAGTAAATTAGATAACTGTTATTTTGTTTACCTTTTAGATCTTTTAGATTTTATTTATGTTGATAAAGAAAATCAATTCACAATACCTGCCCCTCTTCCAGTTTTTGAACATCAGGACAAATTTTTTTTTTGCTAAATTTGAAAATAACAAAATTAATTTCCATGCATGACATTTATGTGTATTTTTGTATTTAATTCGTTGTCTATACCCTACGTCAAAGTAAATTGTTACCAATTTAGTTATTTTTTTCTCTTAGTAACTTCAAAATATCTCCGCAACTTAATTTGCAAAAATGTCTGTTTTCCTTTCTCACTAATGTAAAGAATTATTCAAAAAATCGATATAAATTCCCCATCTTCTGGAGAGTCAAAGCTCAGTAAAATGAAACATAATAGTAATGAAAATTTAACATTCATATTTTAACATTAATTTCCCTATTCACACCTTCCCTATTCTCACCTTTCTCTCTTGAAAGTATCCTGTGCACGGTAAAATATTTGGATAACGAAACATAATGATTTTCCTCCTTCCCGATATAAACGTTAAGCACAGTAAAATCTCCGTACAATAAAACATAATAATTTTAATTATCATGTTTTCCCACATATACCCATTCCTTTGAAAATATTCAATTCTAACACCAATAATGAGAGAAATAACACACTATTAGAGCATCCGTGAAACTCCTTATTCAAACCAAATCTCTAAGAAACTGCTCTCCAACACAAACTTCGTTCTATGCACAGTAAAAGCTCTTCGAAATGAAACCTTTAAAAATTAAATTCCTTATGCACCCTCGTTCTACCATACATACCCCATACCCATCACTCTGCGTAGCATTATCCCTATGCACCACCATTCTCATTCGGGACATGAATTATTTCTCAGGCTATTTTTAGATCTTGTTTAGCATATCAAGAATGCAATAGGGTTAAGTGTCAAGCTCTCTTATCTTATAGTTAATTATTTCATATTAGGCACTAATTCTTAAGATATTTTGATATAAAGTTAGTTATTTGATTTGATTTTATATTTTTCATATGCTTACCATATATATTTTATTAGATTTCTATCTCGACATACATTTGAGGATCGACGAATAACAACATTTTTGATGTAACCATTGTGGTATAATTCAAAAATAACAAAATTAATTTCCATGCATGATATTTAATTTATTTCCTATACCATACATCAAAGTAAATTGCTATTGATTTTTGCACAATGAAACATAATCATTTTTCCCTCTTCCCAATACAAAATGTCAGCACAATAAAAGCTTCCTACAACTAAACATAATAACTTTAATTATCATGTTCTCTCATACATACCACTTCCTCCACAAAGATTCAAATTCAAACACCAATGCTAGAAGCAATAATGCACTTTGAGAGCATCCACGAAACTTCTTCTTCTCCATAGCTCTAAAATAATTAATGATTTTTGCACAATAAAACATAATCATTTTCCCTCTTCCCAATATAAATATCAACTAAATAAAAGCTTCCTACAACTAAACATAATAACTTTAATTATCATGTTCTGTCATACATACCACTTCCTCCGCAAAGATTCAATTCAAACACCAATGCTCGAAGCAATAATGCACTTTGAGAGCATCCGCGAAACTCCTTGTTCTCCATAGCTCTAAAATAAAATTCCTATGCAACTGCTCTCCCATACATACTTCGTTCTCTAAATAGTAAAAGCTCTGCAAAATTCTAAATAGTAAAAGCTTTGCAAAATGAAACCTTCTATCATTAGGTTCCCTATGCACCCCATTCTCCCAAACATACCTCGTGTCTCCACACAAGAAAAACTTGTAACATTATCCATATGCACCAATGTTTTGATTCAAGACCCCAATTAGTTCTCAAGCTACTTTTAGATCTTGTTTATCATATCAAGAATGAGCTAGGTTTTAGCATCAAGCTATTTTATTTTAGAGTTAATTATTCAATCTTAAGCATTAATGGTAAAGATATTTTGATTTAAAGTTAGTTATTTGATTTGATTTTATATTTTTCATATGCTTAACAAATATATTTTATTAGATTTTTACATGAAGATACATTTGAGCATTGACTAATTACAATTGTGATGTAACCCCTTAGCAAAATTGGACATTAACAAAATTAATTTTTATTCATAACATTTATCTATATTTTTCTATTTAATTCATTTCCTATACCATATATCAAAGTAAATGGGTATTTGGACATTAACAAAATTAATTTCCATTCATAACATTTATCTATATTGTTTTATTTAATTCATTTCCCATACCATATATCAAAGTAAATCGGTATTTGGACATTAACAAAATTAATTTCCATTCATAACATTTATCTATATTGTTTTATTTAATTCATTTCCCATACCATATATCAAAGTAAATCGGTATTTATTTAGTTATTGTTTTGATTTGGGTAACTTAATTTCAAAATATTCCCACAACTTAATTTGTGCCATTGTCTATTTTCCTTTCAACACACTTTCCCATCTTTCGTACAGTCAAAACTCCAAACAATGAAACATAATAAAAAATAATAACAATTTAACATTAGTTTAATTATGCACACCCTTTAACCGAAAAATACCCCATCCTGTGCGCAACAAAAGATCTACTGAATAAAACAGAATAATTTTATGTGTTCCCAATAAAAAGTTGAACATTGTAATAACTTCGCACAATGAAACATATTAATTTTAATTATCATATTCTCTTGAACATATCTCATCCTCCGCAAAAGATTAAATTCTGACACCAATTCTCATAGAAATAGCACACCATCAAAGCAACTCTGAAACTCCCCATTCTCCATAGCTCTAAAATCCGAGCTCTACGCCATTGCTCTTTAGTCATCAAGTTATTTTATTTAGAGTTAATTATTTACTCTTATGAATTAATGGCTAAGATAGTTGCTACTACTCTGCGAGATGTTGATGGTGAATCTTATGCTTTGGTCCAACTACTGCCTACCCTATCATTTGTGCTTCTGCGGATAAAATCAGACTGAACACCTAAGCCCTATTGTGAGAGAAGAATGAATAAATAAATCCCATTTGACTATTCCCCCGTAAAATACACTTCCTTTGCATAGAGTTGGACGTTAGTTTAGGAACCCCACGTCTATGTTAAGGACCTCCAATCGCATCAGTTTTGGAATGATTGGACAGTGTAGTTGCATAACTATATTAGTCTTAGTATTATAGCATTCACCTATGTAAATACTCCTCATAAAATTAGTTTTTTTTTTTAATTTTTCACTTATGCAAAGACCACTCACAAAATTAGGTTTTTTTTTTTAATTTTTAAATTATTTTAACTGATAAATAGCAAAACTAAAATTTCCTCCACCAAGGGAATTATAGCATTCACCTATGCAAAGACCATTCACAAAATTAGTTTTTTTTCTAATTTTTAAATTATTTGAACTGATAAATAGCAAAACTAAATTTCTCTCCGCCAAGGGAAATAAGTCCTATAGCTCATTGAGTGAATACAAAATTAGAAATAAAACTACTAGACAATTATAAAATTATTTTTGAATTTACAAAAGATGTAGAAAATAAAACATTGAAAGTCAACATAATTTGATTTTAAATAAATATTATAATCCACCACATAATAAGAACTAATAATTCTATAAATTGTTAATTTGAAGTATTTTTAAATAATAATATAATATTATTACTGTTTTAATATAAAAAATCATTAAAATTAATATTGTTTATTATAAATTATTTAAAAAAACTATTAGATGTTTTTTCCATATAATACCTTTGTTGTTAAGTCTCAATCTAATATCTTTAGAGTGAGATGTCAAAAGACAATATAGATAGATATGTTTTTTATCATAATTTAATTATCTAATTTTAAAATAATAATAAAAAAATTAATATTAAATGATAAATAAATATATGAAATTATCTAACTTAAAAATAATAACTTTAATAATCAATAATAATTATAGATATAATATAATTTTTTATATTAATAAAATATTGAAACTATTAAAAACATAATATACTATTAAAACTTTTAAAAAATGTGACAACATAGCATGAAAGATGTTATATATATATATATATATATATAATATATTTTAAAATCTATAAAATTTATATAAAAAATTAATATTAGCATGAAGAAATGGTTGATTTACCTGTATAATATGAAGAATTTCAGGTTAATTACTATGCACCATGGTGCCGAAGCTCAGAGACTCGTGATTATTACGATAGTGATAGTGAAAATAAATCCAATAGTGAATGCTAAAATAAATCCAAGGTACTAAATGACACTGATCTTCATTGTACCGTAGCATTCATCAGTATCGGTTCCAACAAAGCATAATCGATGATAGATTAAGATTCTTTATACGAATGACAATGACAAAGATTTACCTTATCCTTTGGGAAATGACACTAATATTTTTACATTAACACATTTTTCTTTTGTTTTTTTTTTTTTTTTTAATTTTATGAAACGTAGAAACGACTATATGCGTGATTAATCATGATATATACTGAAGTAGGGATTTATCAGGAAAAATGCAGATGTTTACCACTCAGAGTTGTCACGGTCATAGCATTCACTTTCAACTTTAGTTTGACAGGTTAGAAACACAGACTCTTTCTAATGATTACAGTAGAGACAAAACAGAGAATAGGGAAACAGATAAATATTTCTCCATTATGTCACTTGATTCGCATGTCCATGACACCCTGCTTGTACCGGAAAGAAATCTTCCACGCATGATCGCCGATGTTTTTCCCACCGTCCTCTCAATTTCAAATCTGATCTACATTCAGGACATCTCATTAAAAGAACCACGTGACACTTTTCTAGAACCCTAGGTGTAGAGAAAAAGCCAAGAAGCACCTACCAATCAATCAGTCACTGATGTAGTTGAAGGTGAGTGAATGTTGGCGCGGCGGAGTATGATTTGGAGGCCATGGCGGGGCTTGAGCGTGAGAACAGAAATGGGGGCATGGCGATAAGAAGGAGATAAATCAAACGCGAAAGTGGTGATGATCATCGCCATCACTATTTTGGCTTGCATGATGGCAAAGGTCTGTCCTACGCACTTGCGAGGGCCCAGCGAAAATGGTATGAAGCCCATCGGATTGTTCTTGCACGCCTTTACAGTCCCCTCAGCAAAACGCTGTGGATTGAACTCGTTGGCATCTTCACCCCATATGTTCTTGTCATGATGAATGGCCAGCGTAGGAATCCATACGGATAGTCCCTTGGGTATAAAGAGATCGCCCAGTTTCATATCCGTGAATGCTTCCTTGGCAAATAAGTTCCCTGGTGTATACAGCCGCAAGGATTCCTTCAATATCGTTTCCATCTGCGTTAAAAAAAAAAATCAATATTTCAGGTTAACATCGAATATATTAAAAATATCAATGCGTTCAAAGTCAATTAAAAAATCATCATACTAATAACAAAAATATATTATAATCGTTTAACTGCTGTGTTTTCTCGTTGCACTAGGTCGACTACCGGTGTGGAGCTGCCTAAAAGGAGGGGGACTAAGTTATAATGGTTAAATGTTCAAAGTTAACAATGGGCTTAATTGGTTGTTACTTTGGTATGAGTTGCATGAGTTTACTTGAGGCTTAATGGGTTAGATTTCATATAAATTAATATTAAAAATGGATTCGATTAGGGTTAATGTATTGATTAGTGGATTAAAGAGAATATTTAGGTAAGATTATATGAAATATAAATCTGAAAATTTTGAGGAATATTATTGAAAATTTAATAATAATATAATATAATATAAAATAATGTAAATTGTTCTTTTAGAAAGGTTGAGGATTTTGAAAATAAGGTAAAAGAGTGTTTGGATTTCTCAGTATCAATAAGGTAGATAAAGAGGAGATCTAAAATAGGATAAAAGAATGCTGACATCTCATATTACATGGTAGATGAAAAGAGGTCTTACAAGCTATTAGAAGGTAGATGAAGAGATGATTCCTATGAATTCTAATATGAATTTTTCAAGAAATAGGGATAATAAATCCTAGATCATTAGGAAGATTTTCATTGTTATGAATATAAAAGCTAAAAATATTTAGTATAATAAAATATTTAGTAAACTATATCAACTTCAACATATAACTTAGAGGAAAAGATGAAACTAGATTTTAACTCATATGTTAATTTAGAGGAAAAGATTATTTGTAGATATCTTTTTCAAAGTTATAAATATTAAATTCTAAATCATAGTGGACATGTAATTTGCTATGAAGATTTTAGTTATTATGCTTATAAAAGTTAAAAATGCTCTATATAATAAAGTATTTAGCAAGTTAGATTAATTTCAACTAAGAATGAAAATATGATCCATATAAAAAAATAACTTAATAAAGAAAAATTATAGAAATAACAAATGGAATTATTAAATAAATAAATATTGTATAAAAGTGCAAAAAAACTTTATTATGAAATAAACTCCATTCATATTAGTCAATCTTTACTAAAATTAAATATCTATTCATCTTAATCAATATCAGAAAATAACTAACATAGAAAAATAATAATGAATACCCAATATATGATATTGCCATAAAAATGAAAAAACTCAAATCACAAAGAAACTCCATTCATAGTACTCATCTTTACTAGAGCTAAATATTCCTTCACCTTAATCAATATGTACTAGAATTATATTTAACAAAAAGGATAATAATAATGTAATTAATTTTAAATTAATCTAATTTAAAATAATAAGTAAATGTATTCTGTTTTTAATGTTATTAAATTTATAATTATAAACAAGTACTTTGGTCAACCTAAATTAAATGGATCTGGTTTTTTGTTTATATATATTAACTATGATTTACAATAAAGTTATAATAATGTTTGAAAATTTTTTTAATGATTTTTTTGTTTTTTTTTAAAATTCCAAATATTTATATATGTGGGGGTTTATTAATAAACAAATACGCAAAGTTATATACCGATATAGCGAAACAACAATATATATCTTACTATTTTTAAATTTTGAAGAGCATTGAAATCAAGTGAAGTGCCATTGCAGACTCTGAGGACTTCCTCGCGGGCTCGTTGCTGCCAATCCGGATGGAGCGCCAGCAACATGGTTGTCCATGTAAGTAGAGAACACATGGTGTCCTGACCTGCAAAGAAGAAGGTCTTGCATTGGTCCATCAACTCTTGCATTGTCAGCTGCATCGACCCCTTCTCTCCTCCCGCGAGCAACAATCCCAGCAGATCATGCGCGTATGAGCAACTCCTCCCCATAGCCGTTGCGCGTCGCCGGGCCTCTACCATTTCTTGCAGAGATTCCTCTACATCCTTTTTCAGTTCCATCACTTGTCGATTCACACCAAATCTGCCCATACAAAACAATATTGTTAATTATGCGCAAAATTATTTGAAACTTTAAAATATGGAATTAGCATAAATTTCATTAAAAAAATAAAAATAAAATGTGATTGGTCTCGCAAGGGGTTATAATAAATCTGTAATTAACATGTCATTTATAAAATATTTTATATAAATCCAGTGCTGGATAAAGTTGATGAAACTCGCTCATTTATTTTTTACCAAAATAGTCCGAGACATAGACAACATAATAAAACTAACGGATTTAGTACCAAGAAACTACTAGATATTGCAGCCCATCAAGAGTCAAAAGATGTAATAGGTATTGAGTCTTTGGCACTGGGTTTTGGACGAAGAGAGAGGTTGATTCACGCTGGAAACATTTCAAATGAGCAAATCTACATGAGTCTTTACGAATAGATATGCTGGTTTCTCTGAGCCTTGTTTTATATTTTTTTAAGAGGAAAATATGTTGCATCATGTTTTTTGTTTCTCTTTCAAGAACCGACCA
>APFE030345986.1:181221-201637 GCA_000404065.3 Pinus taeda | reverse complement strand
GAATTCTAAATCACAGGAAAAATAAAAATGCGAGAGCATAACACATAAAACACATATACACAGAGATTTCCCACTGGATCCCAAACTGAGACTACCAGCTTGATTTTTCATTATATTCCTTTCAATGTTACAATACATATTTATACATGCCGAAGCATCCAATACCATGGACCGAAAACCATCGCGTCCAAAACCATGGACCGAAAACCATAGGTAGGTTCGCCCAACCTAATATAGGGTCCAAAAAAAAATTTCTCGGGGCGCTGCCCCGAACCCCGTAGAGGGGGCTACCCGCCCCCTCCAACCCCCTAGTTCACTACGTAGGTTAGTCGTGGAAAGAATATAACACAACCCAACACTAAGCCAGCAAGTGCCAGACATGAGGGGAACTGACTAACAAGACCTTTTCCGTCAGATTATGGCATGCCCCTAGCTGAATGGAGCGAGACTCCTAAAATGAAATGCAGAAAGGGTTTTGATCTCTGACGGGGGACTGACAAGACCGACTCTAAAATTGGCTCCAATGGGGGATGGTAGCTCCTTGGAGGTGCCAAGAATAGCAGATCTCTGGAAGAGCTAGACAGTGCCTTTGTTCATTGGGCTATGGAGTCATTATTTTGACAATCAATACAAGACTCTGACTCATTTATGAAACTAAAATGACCAAAAGAAATTGACTCAAACTTGACATTGAAATGACTTGAAGACTAACTTAACAAACTCAAACCAAACTGAAATAAAAATTGTATTTACAATGATAGTGGAAGCAGCGTTAATAACTCAGAAATGGTACCACTTGAGTAGCCGACCATTGATTGGCCCTCTTGGAAAATCTTCCCCGTTCATTTCCTTCAGAAGAAAGGCATTCTGACCCCGATATGCTGCAATCTTGAAGGGACCTTTCCAGAGATTCTCGAACTTGCCATGCTTACCTTTTTCCTCATTCCTTGCATCCCACTTCAGCACCACATCATCCAACTGAAATTTGTCCGCCTTTGATTTTCTGTCATAAATTTTCTTAATCTTCTCCTGCAAATTGGATGTGTTCTAGAAGACTTCTTCCCTGGTCTGCTGCAAGTGGACCATTTGATTCAACCTTCTCTACATAGGATTGTCTTCACTGCCGGCCTCCTAAAGAAGTTTGACTACCGGGGCTATGAGAGAGGTAGGAAACACTGTATCAACTCCATAAACAAGCTCAAAAGGTGAGTACCAATGGATTTCTTTTGACTGACCCGATCTGTCCAAAGTGCATTGACCAACCTCTTATGCCAGCTCTTTTTTTTTATTTCCAGTAGCTTCTTGATGATGTTGACCAATGATTTATTCAAAGACTCTGCCAATCCATTGCCTTGCAAATGATAGGCAGTTGAGTGACCCAAGATGATGTGATATTTATGACAAAACTCTATCATCCTTTTCGATTTGAAAGTTGTTGCGTTATCAGCGATTAAATTATTCAAGCAACCAAAGCAAGACAAGATGTTATTTTCAAGGAATGAAATGATTACCGCATTTGTAGCTTGTCTGGTGGGAATTGCCTCGATCCATTTTGTGAAATAATCTGTCACTGTGAGGATCCATCTATGCTGACCGGAAGAAGCAGGATGAATTTCACCAATGAAATCCAACCCCCATTGCTAAAAAGAGGCACTCACCTCAATAGGCTTAAGTGGTAAAGGCTGTAACTTCTGCCTTCCTTCGAAAATCTGACACTTATGACAGCTCTTGGCCATCTTATATACATCAGCAAACAATGTCGGCTAATAGTATCCCGCTCTCAGAATTTTATTTGATGTTGATTTCCAAAAAAGGTGACCACCACAGTCTCCTTGGTGGCAGTCCTCCATGACCTTCTTTGCTTCCTTTTCCACCAAGAAATTTAACAAAATGCCACCGAGATCTTTCCAATACAGTGCAAAATTTAGAATGCAAAACTTGGCAGCCTTCAACTTGAGTGTTCTCGCTTTGTTTCTAGTCATGTCGGGCGGTGGTGACAAATTTTTAAGCACATATATGATATTTGAATACCACCGAGAAAGAGCAAAACATTTCAGATACCTGAATTGACGATCCTTCCTCATTCTCATCGGACATAGCAACGATCATATTTATGTCCAAGGCGTGCAAGTTTGATTCGGCCATTAACTTTGCCCAATCCCTGTCTTTAACAAGCTTTGTGGGCTTTATTTCCACATCATATTCCAGCAAGGCTGCAATCCACTTGCCTCGTCTTCCTTCCGGATCGGTCTGCACTAAAACATCTTTGACAGCAGCATTAGGAACATAGGCCAAAATATGAGAATGTAGAATATATACCCGAAAATCCTTCAATGCTTTCACAAGTGCAAGGGCTTGGTTCTCAATGATGTTGTATTTTAAGGCAGCATCTCTTATAGCTCTGCTGAAGAATGCAATGGGTATTTCATGATCATCTCTTTTCTGCAATAACACAGCTGCCATAGTGTGCTCTGAAGCAAATGAAAACAATATGAAATCCTGAGTATAGTCCGGGCTGGCTAGAACTGGAGCTGAAGAAAGAGATAATTTGACCAAATTGAAAGATTTTACAGCCTCCTCCCTCCATCTCACTTGGCTTTCCTTCTTAAGCATGTTTGTAATCTCTCTTAGGTGCTCAGCAAGATTAGGTATAAAGCGGCGTAGAAAATTCATTTTACCATTGAAAGATTGAATCTCTTTCTTATTCCGAGGCAAGTCGATTTGCTGAATTGCTTGCACACGTGCTGGGTCAATATGAATGCCATCTTTTGAGATAATGTGCCCGAGTAGTTTTCCTTCCTCCATGGCGAACAAGCTCTTTTTCGGATTCAGTGATAGGCCATATTTTCTGCACTTTTGGAAGATAGTTTTTAGATGGTACATGTGTTCTTCATCAGATTTGGAAAACATTGTCAAATAATCCACGTACACAACCAAAAAGACATCCTTTTCATTTGCAAAAGCCAAGTCCATTGCACACTGAAATGTGGCACCTGCGTTCTTCAAACCGAAAGGCATTTTAGCGTAATGAAAGGTTCCCCATGGAGTGGTGAACGTTGTCTTGTCTCAGTCATCTTCATGGACAGAAACTTGGTTATATCCAGAATAACCATCAAGTAGTGACATACGAGATGCTCCCACCACTCACTGAAGTATATGGTCCATTTTGGGCAGTGGATAATTATCTTTCAATGAAACTTTATTGAGATTTCTAAAATCAATGCACAAGTGAATCTCACCTATCTTCTTTCGTACAGGCACCAAATTAGAGATCCAATCCAAAAATTTGATGGGAACAATGATTCCTTATTTGTACAACCTGTTTATCTCCTTTTCAATAGATGGCAGCAACTTTGGATTTTGCCTTCTCAACTTCTGTCTGAAAGGTTTCTGATTGGGTTTATTGGGTATAGTGTACTGAATTATATTGGTATCATATGTCTTTAAGTCGGAATAGTCCCAAGCAAACACATCTGCAAATGAAGACAAAAAACTGATATATTTGTCCTTGATCTTTTGTGGTAATGCTTTAGATGGTTTTACCATTTTAGGATTAGCAGTTGTTCCGATATTGACCTCTTCTATACCCTTCTCCGTTGGTTGCAATGTTGGCTTGCGGGCTACATCATCTTGATCAAAGAGTTCTTCTAAAAGTATCAAGCCTTTAGGAATAATGTTATTCTTCAATTGCAACACGTCCATTTCATTGATCTACACATCATCTGCACCATTAACTTTACCATCGTCATTTCCTACATCAATTGAGGTTTCTTTGAACTTACCTTTGTTTTGCAGAAAATCATCAATCTCCTCATCATCTTGGAAAACTTGCCAATATCTCTGATTGTCCGAGACGGTGGGACGATGCTTGACATGGATTTTCAATTTATTACTAGAGTTCATTGGGATCTTCAAACTACTTGTTGCCTTAGCAAGAGCATCAACAATGCTATTTTGTATACGAGGCACACATGTCAAGGTGTATTCTGAAAATAATTTTAGGATGTCTAGAACTGCATTACAGTAAGCCTGCATCCGAGGATGCTTTGCTTGATATTTGCCTCTGACCTGCTTAATCACCAATTCAGAGTCGCCATATACTACAATCCTCTTCGCATCAGCTTTCTTAGAATCTTTAGGCCAGCAACCAGAGCTTCATACTCAGCTTCATTATTTGAACAATCAAAAGCCAACTTGTAAGAGCATACCTACACGTTACTAGGCACTTTGTTCGGGGCGGAGAAAGGACTACGTACCCAAATTCCAATTCCAGCGCCATCATTTCCCACTGCTCCATCGAAATCCATGGTCCACAAACCTTCTTCCTCCTCTTGCAAGTGTTGAAAATCTGTTTGTTGTGCCTTGTCTGCTTGCTGTCCATTACTTTCAGCTGATCGCTCAACGGTGTTCTGTTGTTCTTGCCCTTCTTTCGTTAAAACTCCTCTGAAATTTTCTGTTATTTCCGGAATATCATCTGCTTCTACTAACTGACTATCAATATCATTGAAACTATTAGAATACAAAACAAAAGACTCTAAATCTGTACGTACATAATTAATCGGATGATTTTTGGTTTCTCCTTGCTTGTGATCATGTATTTCATTTTTTGTTCCCGATACAATTTCCTCATTTGGCCAAACACCGGAATCGTTGCATAGGAGAAATCTAGTTGTAGTGTCCCTTTCAATTTCGCTACCCAAGACCTGGAAAGAAGCATGCCAAACCTGGGAGGAATATCTGCTACAACAACATCCATCAAAACATTCTTCATTGGGAGTTGATCCAGACTCACAACCAAGTCTTTGATGATCCCGATACATCTTACTCTGCTGGAATCAAACGAATAGAGATCATGGTATTCCCGGGTGATGTCCAGACCTAGCTTATCCATGATAGCCTTGGGCATGAGATTCTGAGAAGCTCCGGAATCGAAAATGGCATTATGTAACACAAAATCATGCAATCTTAAACTGATATAAAAAGGTGGCACATCACTATTAGGAGACTCACCGTTCGATGTTGGCCCAAAAATCATTTCATGTTGATCATCTTCGACATTCACCATGTCGGACATTGGGTCCAAATTCAAAATTTTAGATACTTGCCCTCTATAACTGCTGTTCCTCATTATTTCAGTCAAGGGAATGGATACCTTTAATTTAGAAATCTCATTCTCTAAATTAAAAGCGAGAATATTTTCTACCTCTTTGACTGGGATTTCTTTCCTTTCCTTTTCTTTCGATGCAATTTGTTGATGTGATTGTTCTGCTGATGGTGATTTGCTGCTATCCGGATCAACCGCCTCCATTCCTTTCCTTTGTGCCATTGATGAATCATTCTTTGATGCCTCAATATCCTTCCTTTTCTGAATTGTTTTGACCGGCACAACTCTGTTTCTAAGTGAATATCGTTGCTGCTGGGCAGACAAAGCATTCATATAGCCTCTTTGGTACTCATCTGATTCCTCCTCCAAGACGGTATCATTTGCTAGAATGAAATCTACATCTTTGTGTACAGCCGAGCTTTCTGCATACTCCTCATACTCAGTGAGATAAATAGGCAAATCATCAGGAGTAAAGAGGTGGTTTTCTTCACTTATTATATTCTTGTCCTCATCTGATTCCGGTCCATGCACAAAATTTTGCTGCAAAGGTGGTTGTACTGGCTACTGTGTTGTCTACTCTTCGGCTCGCTGATCACTCTGTCTTATTCTACATTGTGGCTGTTGTTGACCACAAAAGTTAGGATTTCTAACTTGTGGCTCAAGTTTGTCAAGTTTTACCCTTTCAAGCATCTACTCTACCCTCCGGAGTAGTTGATCTACCGAGGAAGATTCTTCTTTTACGGTGACCTTCTTTTCTGCCTTTGCTCTAGCCCTCTTGGTCAGTAGATTTGCTTCAACGCTGACCGCTATCTTCTGCATGTCTTCCATTGTGGCTGGTTCTCTCTCTCTTAATTGATAAGCCATGTTAGCATCAAAACCATCTGGAAACTTCACCATGACTAGCCCCACAGGTGTCCTTAGATGATCTAGAATTTCATTATAAACAGAATTGAATCTAATGCAGTAGTCTTGGACCGACTCACCAGCGTTTCATTTGATTTTCTCATATTCAGCCAGAATTTGAGGAGGATTCTTTTTCACTTCCCAGTGATTTAAAAATTGTCTTGGTAGGTCGACCAAGGTAGCAATACATGCCGCCGGCAAACCTCTGAACCATTTCCTCACTTCACCTGCAAATGTCTGTACAAAGAGTCTCATTGCCACATTCTCTGCATCGATCTCATGAAGTTCATAGAAATCTGCCATTTTGTCCACATGTTGCTGAGCAGTAATGTTGTTAGGAGTGCCATCAAAAAACGGGATTTTGCTTTGATAATCTGCGGGCATATCATCTAAAACTTGAGGCAGAACAAGAGGTGCAAAACAGACAGCCATCACTCTTAGTGGATTTGGCCTTGGAGGTGTTAGAGGAGTGTGGGCAGTTTGTAGAGTGCTAGTAATTGGAGTTTGAAGCTGAGCTATAATGTAATTATCAATTGACCGGTTAGCCCTTTCCATCTCCAAGTCTACAAGAAACTGTGGATTGTAGACAATAGAGTCAACCGCCCTTTCGGATTTGGTCTCGAACAATGATATTTCAAACTGCTCATCAAAATCTAGCTCTTCGAGATATTCAAAAATGTCAGGACATGAATGGGATTTGAACACGGGAGATATAGAGCTCCCTTGATGATAATTCTTGGGATCAAATTGGGATTTTCGTAGATGTGTGGAGGATCTGGACCTAGATTAGCCCTGGTATATCTTCTAGAAGCCATCGTGCTATTGAGAAAAATCAAAGGACACAACCAACTCACTCAACCTATCAAATTCTAAACTTATCATCTGGAAGCTTAGACTCATGAAGAAGGGGAGTGATTTTTATGTCCCCAGTGGAGTTTCCACTATGTTAGCACCTAAATCTGCCTTAAGCTGAAGGAAGGCAAAATTCAGGGTAACCACAAACCACGCTCAGTCTGGTAGCTAACCCTACCAGAACAGGAAAGGGCTCTCTCCATGTCATGCTCAGTGAATAAGTAAACGAAATGGTCTTAGATGACTTACAGTGAAATATTGATCTTAGGCTAGTAAATAAATATGGATACAAGAAGCAATTTTTTATGAATGACTGAGTTTCTGGGATGGTATGGGACCAACGGACAGCAATGAGCAGAGAATTTAACACAAAGGCACAGATTACTTCATGAGGCGAGACATGTGGAAAGTCTAGCAATTAAAATTGAAGTAATGTGGAACGGAAAGATTGTTTAGGAGGATGAAAAGGGCATAAACACATGAATCCTTTTCAACAGAAGAAGAACACATACGTGAAACTTTCCCACAGGTAGAGCAATAAAAATGAATTCTACCTTATCTTACTTAGAAAATTTCACTGAAATGAATATGAATGAACTGTGAAACATAAAAAAAATACATATGAAACATAAAGAGAACACATTTGCTACACTCACGCCACAAGAATCTCATGAAACAGAGCCACTGCCTTTCATTAATCCTCTGTCAAAATATACAATGAAGAACTGAGTTTCTCTCCCACAGTCTCCCAGAAATTACAAGCCAACCCTTTGCAAAATTGGTTTGGCATACATAAATAGGATAGCCATGAGGAAATAGAACGACCAAGAGTTGGGGAGTTTTTCGAATCATTACAAAGTGGAAGTGGAAAGCCAACCATTAGTTACAGGTGCAGCGTTACAAAAATGACAAATGGCTTGGGTGACTGCTCGCCTTCCTTTGGCACTTGGATAGAAGCCAACTTGGAGTGAAAATACTTTAAAATTTTCCTTAGGTGCTGAAAAAAGTGTATTATAGATGAGCAGGCCCACTTGGAGAAAGTCATGAATCGAAATGTCGCGAAGCGGAAGTGATTTGGCCTTTTTCTCTATATGCGCCGCGCCCAAATCTATATGCACCGCGCCACTTTGGAGGCTGTTTTGAGGTACCTATAGGAGTCCAAATTGTGCCCAAGTGTGCTTGTTGGAAAGCATGGCCTATCTCCTTTCCAACCCAAGTGGAATTTCTGAATTTGGTGCTCATTTGCCCCTCCAAAACTTCATTCTCCCAAGATTGCTTCCTGTGTGTCAAAATAGGGGCAGAGAGGTCATGTTTTTAGTGTTTTTGACCTTCTGGAGACTCAAATCATGCCCAAATTTCTTTTCCATGCACCAGTAGTCGTGATTTTCCATGCTGAATCCAAAAATGCAAACCATTTGTGATTTGGAGCCCCCATCCTAAGAAAAAAACTGTGTTGTGACCAAAAATTTGCCATGTGACCAAAATTGTCCCAAATTTCTTGAAATTTGGGTTGGAGATCCTCTATGAGGTGCTATGCTGGGCCACAGAGGCTTCAGCCAAGATTCGAAGCCGATATTGCTCTTTTTGCTTCTTTTGCCTCTTTGTCGCTTTGCTCAATTTTGCCTTCAAACTCCTTATCCGAGCCTTTGAACTCATGTTCCGTGCCCTATAATGATAAACCATCCGCCTCAGTATGGTTTTGTCCTTGTCAGCCTTCTCTAGCAGTCTCTCAAGGTGGACGTTGATGCGCTCGAGCCAAGACTCACAGTCATTGTTAATCTCTTTCTCTAATGGAGTGAGCTCAATCCTCCTATGTTGGGCAGCTTGGCGATTCTCACGGATGCTTTTTTCAGCTCCATGATCTCATGCTGGTCCTCAAGTTGTTTGTTCCTCTGCTCCAAATACCTGATAATCCATTTGGCCCTCTCCAAATTGAGTGACAAGTCATGGATCACCGTTTTCTGCTCCTGGATGGTCCTCCTAAGTTTGGCACTCTCCTCATATGCATCATCATCATGAATGAGGATGAAATCGACCTCTTGTTCACCTGATGGCCCCTCGTCATGCATGGGCCTCTTGCCCTTGTCCTATACCTATGTTGCCGATGTCGGAAGCGAGGCCCCTTCCACCCCGGGTGGAGATAACACTCGCTTTGCTACTGCGAACAAATGCCTACTGCCTCTCTGATATGTGATGAATATTGTCATAGTAGTGGTCTCGTGGTGCTCATACTGATGAGAAGGACCACCTGTCTCATGTTCAACCTCCGATAATACATGTGAAGTGTTGAAGAGGTCACCGGAGATGAATTCCTCCCAAGCAATGCCCTGCAATCCCAATTGATGATCCACCAAAATCCGGATAAGAGAAAAGTGATAAACACTGTTAAGTTGCTACTGAGGGGTCTTGTGGTGCATGAAGGTGTTCATCCTCTCTATGTTCCTGCAAATGAAAAATGGGAGGTTCATCATCCATACCCTGGTAAAGTGCATGAGCAACCTGATGTGATAGGCATATAGACAAGAGAACCTCCCCTCACAGCTGAAGTACTTCATGATCAATTTCATGAGCGGGGCATATTCATCTTTCAAATATCTGAATGGAAAGACTCTTGTGAGCTACATCAAGAAACTAGCCTTAATGTAAGGCTCATAATGTTTCCTATCCACCTTCTGTTTCTTGTGCCACTGTTCTCCAACATTTGGTATGTCGGTTGCTAATGAGATAGTTTTGGGTGTCAGTGTGAAGGTGACCTCGGCCAAGATAGAGTGACCTCCATGTAGGTGAAGCACAAAAAGACGGGCCAACTCATGATGAACTTGAACATTAGCCACCCTTTGACAAAACTCGAAACATGATAGATGCTGGAAGCATGAAATAGCAAGAGGGCAGGCCTGCAATTCTGTGAGGGTAGTTAGCTCATCCCTAACATGTTTGCCGCTTTTGTGATGTCTCCTAGGAGCCTGTTCTTCCGAGGATGAATCAATTTGTGTTTCCATCTCATACTCCGATGAATGATCAGATGCCATGATTGTTCTGTGTGTACTGTACTTGGGTTGCCCTTTGATGATGGTATGAAACTAGGTGTTGTTGTGATATCTACCACCAAGGGGAACAATGAAAAAAAGGGAGTGTTAGGAGGGGAATAACATGATGGGAATAGGGGTTATGGGGGAAATTTTGTTTCAGGGATATGTAGGAGGGTTTGGGGATTTTATAGGGTAGGGTTTTGGGGTTTACATTGACCAATGAGTGGAGGGAATAGGGAATAGGGGTTTAGTAATGTTTTAGGGTAGGGAAAATAGGGGAAACTGGGATAGGGGAAATAGGAAAAAATGGGATAGGGGGGAAGGGAAAAATGGAGAGAAGGGGAAAAAATGAGAGGGAGGAAGAACCTTGGCATCCACACAACAAATTTGCAACCCTAGCAACAATGGCTTTGATTTTTTATAGTGGTTGGTTATATGAGTTTTTGTTGCAACTATAAATAGCCATGAACCACCATAACCTTCAGAAAAATACATGAGCCATCAAGATTTAGAGCCTACCTGTCGATTTGAGGGGTTTCAAAGGTGACTTGAGGCAATTTGGCACAATTTTGGGCCTCTATGGGTGTGCACCGTGCAGCAAACCCAGTGCGCCGCTCTCTCTATATGCATCGTGCCCTTGTATTTTTTTCACTGTGGGGTCACACTCTGTGTGCCGCGCTCTCTATGTGTGCCGCGCTCTGGAAAACGCCTCCAATCTCACTCCAAACAAGCACTAGCTTCTCACAATGACTTTTGAATGCTTCTCTATAACCTTCAGTTGCACAATGACTTTGTTTGCTTGTGAAAATCCTTTATAAAGACATTGGGGGTCATGGGTTAAATTTTTGCGTCTTCAAAAACCCACTTTGCTAATGTTTCATTTTCGCTTTTTTCACTGAATTAATGCAACACTGAATTTCACTTTTCCCTCTGCATTTTTAGCTAGAATGATGAAATTTTCGGCACTTTTTGCAGGGGTTGCATGACGGGGCCTTTGGCCACGGAAACCATGACTGCACCTGAATAAATCAACTGGAGACTTTTTTGAAAATTATCACAAATGTCACACTGTTTGACTTTTCTTCAAAACAGAGTTTTGAAGAACAGTCGTAATCTGTCAACATGACGATGAAAACCTTTGAATCATAACTTTTTAAGGGCCTCCCTCTAGCCTGCATGGCTTTATTGGACATGGTTCAAGACCAAATTGACTAATCCCTAGACCTAATGACTGAAAATGACTCTTGTCCATTAAGGATCGAACATTAACTGTCATGGACTTTAGTGAACATTGATGAAAAGACCTAAGCCAACAGGTGCCAGACATGATGGGAACTGACTAACAAGACCTCTTCCATCAGATTATGGCATGCCCCTAGCAGAATGCAGCTGAGTGAATGGAACGGGACTCCTAAAATGAAATGTAGAAATAGTTTTGATCTCTGAGGAAGGACTGACAAGACCGACTCTAACAGGATGGACGGACAAACAAACAATGCATGCAAAGAGATGTGCTCACGAACGGATGATCATGCAAAGATGTGTTTGTGGATGGATGGACAAACAAACATGCAAGATGTTTTCACAGACGGACAGATAGACGAACATGCACCTTTCACGAACGAACGAACCTGTCAATCTTACCAACATACAAGCAAGGAGAAATGTGTGAGTGTAACATCAAGCGAACCAAATACCGTCGAAGACTCCGCGCACTTTTCCATGTGGAGGTAAAGTTATGACACATCATGAGGACATCCATCACCCAGCGGCACTGCAGCTCGACATGCACACCAGCAGCAGCACAAATGTACCACCACTGTCATGTCAAGTCTTTTCATGAGTCATGTCGTCCACATCTCTACCGTGAGCCATATTGTCAATTAATGTAATGTAATGTGGATATCCAAGAGACACACTTGTTGTATGAAGAGTCATGTAAAGTTGAAAAGTCATGGAAGTCAAATAGTCATGAGGGTAGTTGAATAGCCACAAGGGTTAGTTTCACCCTTGGCTATAAATACCCCCTCATTTGTACATTCAATGGAATTTTCACCTTAGCTCCTCACACATAGCCTTGAGAATCTGTAATATTTTCTTTGAGGAGTAAGTAGTTTCTCCAACACCCTGCTCATGGAGTTAGTGATGTATGGTGTAATGATGTGTCTTGGAACTTTCGCTTAATTCAGAAGCCCACTAACAGGCCAGCACATTTTCACACATGTATTGTAACTATTGTAAGACTAATCTTGAACACTTGTAATGCATATTGTGTTAACCTATGTTGAACAATTGAACTAATTCACTTGTTGTAGTACATATATGTTAATCAAAATGTATTGTATATGTTGTTAATGTTGTCTCGCCCATATTAAATACTCTCCCAGACATCAGAAAAACCTTTCACATAAAACTTGCTATAACAATCATTGTACTCATGCGAACTAGTCCACTGAGTGTTATACGTGTTATCTTCCCTTGTGTGTTGCGATTTTCACATCTATCTGGACTGTTCCATCAAAAGTTGTGCATGTCATGTTGTGTTGCGTGTTCCTAGTAGAGTTGGGGCTTCTCCCAACCGACTTGGGACTCACTCCCACCCTCTCCCTCTACGGTGAAAGAACCATTGACACAAGTGCCACTTACAATCACCAGGCACGTGAAACTCACTTCTCAAAAGAAAAAGCAGACCACTCTCATGTGATCACAAGTAAGAGTTGAGGCAAATATTTAAGATAATGGAAACCGGGCCATCATATCGGATGGGACTCCCACACCAAATGGTGTGAGGTCTAGTTTGGACTTCATACCAAGGTGATCCCCTGGATGTTGGCAGTTCCAACATTGTCAATAGATAGAAATGCAAATAAGGAGAGATGGAGGGAGGTATAGATATAGATGGAAAGGGGAGAGAGGGAAGAAGATAAAAATAGAGAAATGGAGGGAGAGGCAGATAGAGAGAGACGAGGGAGAGAGGGATGGAAAGAGAGAGAAGGAGAGGGGGAGGGAGATAGACACAAAATGGAAGGTTGAAGGGAAGAAGAAAGAGACACACATAGACAAATACAAGCATAGAAGTTAGATCTATAAAGTCATGAATATTTTGGATTTTCACTAAAATAGATGTATTGATTTCAATGTAGTTGTTGATTTCTAATCCTACTTTATCACATGCACTATATGCATTGATTTCAATGTAGTTTTCAATTTATAATCCTATTTAATACCTTACACTATATGCATTGATTTCAGTGTCGATGTTGATCTCTACTCCTATTTGATTGCTTGCATAGGATGCATTGGTTTCAGTGTAGATATTGGTTTCTAATCATATTTGATCGCTTGCACTAGATGCATTTATTTCAGTGTAGATGTCAATTTCTAACATTATTTAATACCTTACACTAAATGCATTGATTTCAGCATAGATGTTGATTTCTACTCATATTTGATTACTTGCATTAGATGCATTGGTTTCAATGTAGATATTGATTTCTAATCCTATTTGATTGCTTGCACTAGATGCATTGATTTCAGTAAATCTGTTGAATTATAATCCTATTTATTGTTTGTACTAGATGCATTGATTTTAATGTAGATGTTGATTTCTGATTTGATGCAACTAGATGTATGATATACATTAATTTCAAAGTAATTAGATTAATAGCATGCATTGATTTCAGTGTAAGCACATTTCTGCCTCCTTCTTCTCTATCTCTATCTCCCATTGTCTCTCCTTCTCTATATCTCTATCTCACTTCCTAAACATACACACTCTCTCCATATCTATCTTTCTATCTCTCCCTGCCTCCCTTTCCCCTCCCTCTATCTCTTCCCCTTCTCTCTCTCTCTCTAACATCTCTCTCTCCATATCTATATATCTTCCTCTCTCCCTATGTTTTCCTCTCTCATCTTCCCTCTCTCCCACCCCCACATCTATATCTCTATCTCCCCTTGTCTCTCCTTCTCACCCCCAAAACATACAACCTCTCTCTCAGTATAAACACATAAAAATTATTCACGACGTGCATTGACTTATGTGTTATAGTAATTCAACCATAAATACAATACTTGAATTTTCATCTAAAAAAAAAAAAATCATACCCGAAATGTTTGCTTCTTGAAACTATAAACTATTTATGATTGGCTACATTCTTATTATTCCCATTTTCCATCATTCAACATTGTTAATTACTTTTGATTCAAATGCGGTAATAGAAAATAACTACCATTGAAAATTATTCGGGGTTTAAGTCACAATTATTGGCTTTGGAGAAAACTACTATTAATATTGGAGAGCAACAGAGACAAGGTATGTTGTTTACAATAGTAGCTCGAGTTAAATATTTGAATGGTCTATGATTCCAGCTACTCTTTTCATGTGATCGATATGAGAAAATGAAAAAATTAATAGGTGTGACAATAGGAACAGTAGAAGAAAATAGTTTCAGATTGATCACAATGAAGATTGTTTGTAATTGACTATATTCTTATTATTCACATTTTCTATCAGTAAAAATTGTTACATTGACACTTTGCACTCAAAAAATTTATTTCATCATGCAAGTTACTAACAGACTCTCTCATCTCAACAAACTGAGGTAACTAATCAAATTTTAAATTAAATTGACCAAATTAATCTTAGACATATTTATCATAATTAAAATGATCAAAATAATTAGATGTTCAGCAAATTTTGTATGACCGCAAACGACTGAAATGAGCCTATATCCATCTTAACACCGGATCTATCAAGCGCCGAAAGGGATCAAATCTCTCGAGGTGCAAACCTTTCCTCAAGTTTTGCACTCAAAAAATAGGTTTGCACCTTGAAATATTTGATCCCTCTCGGCGCTTAATAGATCTAGTGTTAAGATGGATCTAGGCTGGTTTATTTATTTAATACCTTTTTAATATATTCTATCATTTCATTAGAAATATGTTGCTATGTCACTACATTTAATATAATATTATTAAATTTAAAATGTTTACTATTAAAAAGTTGAAAGAAAAAAAAAGTATATAATATTTAAGATTTTTTTAGTATGTTTTCAAATTTTATATGTTTTATCTTATTTAATTATTGATTAATCAAATGTTATTAGTGAGAGCCTCATTAAGACATGTAATGTAGTCAATGATATTTTTGTCTTCTAGTACATTTTTTAGTATGTTTTGTTTCGAGAATCATCTCCCATGTTTTGTTTTGAGAATCATTTCCCAAATGCAACTATACTTGCAGGTATAGTAATTATTGGTTGTCAAAACATTGAAATTTGTGAAAAATTTGTGTATCTCAATGACAAAAAATATTCCAAGAATTTTTCATGGATGACCTCTCACAATTAACAAGAAGATTATCTATTAATGCATGTAACTCTTCAACCAAGCTTCAAAATCAAATAATGTTTTGTTTTCTTCCCTCTCACATTTGGTATGTCATAATTGTTGAGAAAATTTTGAACCAACAATTGAATTATCTTATGTGCCATCAACATCCTATACATAATGATAAGGGTTGGACAATATTATAAAATTAAAAAATGAAAGATTAGGGAATTTTCCATTCAAACTCTCTACTAGAACATGACAATATTCCTTTGAAAGTTCTTTGCAACTATCATGTAAACCATCACTGTAATATTTTCATGGTTGCTTTAATATACCAACAAAATCACTATATGCATGTGGAACCACTGTAAATCACAATTCATGCTTATGAACAAGTCCCTCTTTATCAATAATTTCTAGATAACCAAATTTTTAGGCATCTAAAAACTTAAATAAGATGTGCTTAAGAACCACATTTTTAAAGTATTTATATTAATATCTATGTTTTCTCCTAAAGAAGTAACATCAATATACTATTCGTGGAATTTCTCATTCAACTTGTTTAGTTCACACATTACATCTGGAAGCATATCTAAACAAAACTGAATAGAAAATATCCTTGCGTTATCATACCATGAGTCAATAAATCCGATATTTGAGGCATCAATACAATGAGTCTTTCAACAAATAGTCCTTTTGAAATCCATATAACTCCATGGATTTAAAGAGATTGAAGAGTTTCAAGCTCCATAAGTTCTTGTAGAGAAATAAGTCAATTATTTCTTTCAGTAGAATCTTGCACCTAAGAATATACATTATTTGCTAATTTCTCAAGAAATAATAATTCAAGTATTTGTATCTAAGAATTTGATGAAACTATATCTTCATGATGAGCAATACAAAGAATACCTAAAATATTAGGTACATCATATTTTTTGCAAAAAGCAACAAAGCCATTTTCACTATGAATCATTGATGATGCACCATTTGTGGAAATTGTTATCAGTATTTTATTTGAAATTCCCATTGCTTCCTTTAAATCATCAATTGTGTCATGTGTTATTTTCCCTCTTCTATCATAAACAATTATGACTTTTAAAAATTGTGAAATTGGAGGCCCCAAACCTTGTGAGCCTAGAAATGTGAAAAAAATTGTGAGATGTTTCTTTAAACTATGATATTTACTTTCATCTAACATCAACGAATAAAAATGACTATCCAATTCTCTTGTAATTTATACTTCATCAAAATAATCGAATATAGCAAAAATGAATTCTTTGCAGCCACATGATTTGTATATTATGTGTAATATTTGTTATGTCACATGTTGAGTGTATGTAAATACTTTGCAAATGAGAAAAGGAGTTTTTTTGAGAAAGATAAATCTTCTTGCACAAGCCAATAAACTAACTTTATAGTTGTGATTAAAGTTTGGTTATTTTTATCATCAATGCAAGCTTTGTGTTTTGGAATAGGTTTTCCTTTCTTTTCATTCCAAATATTCATTTAGCTTGTAAAATTTTATGGATGGTTGAGTTCGCATAAACAACTAGTGAATCATATGGTATGGTAGAACAAACTATATTGATCTCCCATGGTCCAACTACCTTATGTACTTCACAATATATGTATTTCATAACTACTTTCACTTAATGTATTGTCTCTCTTAACCACTTGTACTTAATTTTTCATTCCTCATAGAACTCTAGTTTCATTTTCAATCTTTTTTCTTTTGAGTACTAGGTTCTTCACGAATCACCTCGAATTTATTCAATACATTCTTCATTATATCACAATATGTCCAAGCCTTCATTTAGATCAAAATTAAGTACCTTTTTATTAGAAGGTGAAACTTGTGATGTCTTAAATTATCGAAAAGACTTTTTAATAGAAATTTGCCTCCATTTTGTTTGAGACATTTTTTAAATGATACTTATATAATTAAAAATGAAATTAATTAAAAATTGCATAAGTATACAGTAAAATTTGTAATTCCTACTTAAACATTAAGCAACAACATTGAATATAAAACAATTAATACTAGATATCATGATATAAGACCAATTTTGCTTATTTCAAATAGATAACCACAATGGTTGGTCCATGGGACTAGAAATGCCTCAAGCATTAAGTACATGCTAAAATGAGAAAAGAAACAAAACCAAAACCAAAACCTAGAAAACCTTGCTCATAAAATGAGTCAGATAGTAATAAATCATGACTCAAGTGTTGGAACCAACTATAGTTAGCATATGTAACAAACAACATACTTATTACAATGTAGTACAAGTTCATAACGGCTAAAATCAAACAACAGAAACTAATCGAAAATAGCAAAAAAGTACATAACACACACAAAAAGAGAGGATAATTTTATTCTAAATAATAAAAATTGTAAGGCAACCACCATTACCAATGAAAGTGCTCTCTTGTAGGAACAACTCTTAGGGTTTTCTTCTAAGGATGAAAAAAAGGAAGGAAGAAATTTTATTTTACAACAAAAACATACAAGATCACAAACGTGATACCTTATCACAAAAATTCCTAGAAAATCAAGGCTTGAATTCAGATGTTTTCCCTCCATATGCAGCAAACCTCCATCATTCGAGCAATTCTACATGTTTCGGTATGTAGGTTAAAATTTGGGTTGTTACGCCCTAATGAGGAACAATGCATAGGTTAAGGAAATATTTATTAATGGATTTCATGCATCTTAGGATGAAGAATGAGTTAAAGAGGAACTTGAAAAATATGGTTAAATTGATAAATTTCAATTATAAAAGAAAATGACCTCTGACAAGCGAAAATATTTGGGTTTTGTCAATTTTTCTACTTGGGAGGAAGCTCAGGCTTGTGTTGATAGTCTGAGTAACATCGAGCTTGGAGAGGGACATAGTAAGGTAAAAGCTAATATTACAAATCCTAAACATAAGAGTACATTAGTAAAGCAAAGTTTTCTTTGATTTTATGATTTACACTTAAGTCATAACAATGATAATGATAGACAGGCTATGGAGGAATATCCTAAAAAGGATGTCATGATAGTTGTCACTAAAATGAGAAGAAACTCAAATATAGAGGAATGTTTTCCTTTTACATACCATAGAGGACTCGCATCCTATTTAAAACAAATGAGGATTTATCACTGCATATCATAACAGAACCTTCCTGTAGCACTTTAGGACAACGAGGAAAATGAATGGGAAAGGCTTGGGAATGATGGGTGGATGTTGGAAATGGATGAGGTTGATGGATTGGCATGTCCTTGGTATTTCTTGAGCAGTTTTTACAGAAGGTAAGAACCCCAAGGTTGATTGTTTTTTACTTTTTGCTTGTCTCATTGCTAATTTCTTTATTTTTCTCTTTTTGTGGCACTGACCTGTTTCTTTTCCTTATGAAGGTGGAGGAGTAATTTCATGCAAAAATATATATGAAAATGGAAAAACAAATATTTTTTATTTCATTTTTCTTACATTTTTCCTCTTTTTTTCATTTTTTTCTTTAGGCCTACTAGTTGCCTCAATGCGTTTTCAACAAGTAGATTTGCCTAAGCGCCTCAAAGAAGGTTTTCACATAGGATCTTTTCTTTTATTTTTTTATTTTTGCTTTCCAACCCACTAACCACCTCAAGGAATTTTTAAATCAGTGAGCCAATCTCAGACGCCTCAAAATAGGTTTTCACCTCAGATCTTATTATTTTCCTCTTATTTTTTCTCTTTTTCCATTTTTTATTTCTTTTTCTATCATAATCTAGTTGAAAAAAACAAAATCTCTTTCAAGTATAGGAATACTTCCAATAGATCCATGTGCCAAGATGATAGATAAACTCATGTGTATACTTGAAACATATGCTTTGGCATGTACTTGAATATTAGTGACCAGAAGCTTTGACTTGTTGATATCAAGCATTGTTGAAGAAGAGAGTGATGCTCCATCTTGTTGATTTTTTGGAACCAAACCTCATTATAGCTTTGATTCCTTTAATAGCTTGCTTATATGGATTATTCTTCATGTCTTATTTTTATATGCCTTTCAAATATTCTACTATTTGTCTATTCTCCACTTGAAGACATAAAAGGTCTGATGATAGGCATTGTAGAAATTATCCAATCTAAGGCTCTAATGGCTACTCTCCATCAAATTTATTCCATGATTCTTTAGTCTCCTATGGATCTTCTCCTTTTGGATGTTGTTCTTCAATAGGAGCAAGAAAATTTCTTCTTTGCAACACTCTTCCTGACCCAGGATGAATATCATTTGGATCAAGAGGATTGGTTTGGATATTTTGTATCTCATAATTGTAAGTGGGTTGAGTTACTTTATTTCTTGGTTTTGGAAATATTTTCACAGGTAATTGAGTGGGGGTGGGTCTTTGAAATGGTTGTGATTAAGGATGTGGTTGTGGTGGAAGTGGATGGGAAGGATAGCATTGAGTTTGGTATGGAGGATATTGAGGGAAATATCACCCCATTGAGGAGGTTGGTGTTGATATGGATGAAATGGAGGAATGGCATATTGAGGAGGATAAGGCCATGAATATGGATCACCCCATTGGGAAGGATAAGACCATGGATACCAAGGTGAGGTATTAGGTGGATACCAAAGTTGAAATTGTGCATTACAGCTTATATTGAAAAAGAAGGGGTAGTTCATATATTGCTAATATGAGTTGAAAAATTAGGGTTTCTCCATGCCTCCTAGTTTCCTTGCCACACCTTCTTCTTCTACATGCACATGATCAAGTGGGGGTTTGTGGTGTTGAAGGAATATTTTCTTTGTGTTTTTAATTTTTTTAAATGAGAATTTTAATGCAATGCAATGAAAGATACCTAACGCAATTGTATTTTTTTTACAAAAAAGAAAGAGGGAATCACTCCAATAACAAAAGAGTTTTTTCCTTGACACCCTCCCCAACAATGGGACCAAAAATCGGTGAGCCCCAGTATTGCAATAAAAATGTTGCAACTCCTAGGGTTATCGAATTAATTTATCAACTCAGGGTTCAAATAAATTGTTATGAAACCAGCTCAAGAAAAGATAGAAAAGATAGATCAACGCCTTAGAATTCAGCCTCTTCGAGGGGGCAACCTCCTTTACATTACATAAATGAACAATTCTTGGATGATACAAATGAAAAGACCTCCTTTCTATATATAGGAGTCTAAGGGGTCATAACATAACAAGAGCCGACATAACA